>OU015495.1:8872046-8907046 GCA_907164885.2 Dolomedes plantarius
GATCGAGACAAAAATATTACATTATTTACCATAAACACTTCGTAAGTTAAGACCTGTAACATACTGGCATTGTGAGAGTCAAATACATTTAACGAGAACAGCAGGCAACGTATGAACATGGGATCACCGCGATATTTGTTAATGGCTTTATAGAATAAAAGCAAAGCAAAACAGAAGAGTTTGAAATATAATATACCGTTTCCTACCTTTCCCCCACTATCAGCTTCTTTCACCCGGAAGCGTTTCACTTTTTCGCCTCGCTAGAAACATTTGCTACCGTGGATAAAGAAATTTCTCTTAAAAAAAAAAAGTCTATTGAAGTTACATGTATTCTACATCTCCCCTCATCGTAGAAAAGTCGATGTATCAATATATCCCACATAGTCCAAACAGAAATTGGTGAAATATTTTGAAAAAGAATTATGAATTTTCAGATTTAAGTCGAATAAAGTCAATTCTGATACAATAGCTAACACAAAAGTTGCCATACAATGATGAAGGATTATTCGGAAGGAAAATGACGCTAGTTATTTTTAATCATAAGTTCGCTCGTGATATTGAAGTATTAGATCTATCTAGATCCAGAGAATTCCCAGAGATCCAATTTAATATCGCGAAACAAAAACTGCGTTGCTCTTTCGTTCGTTCTTAATTGTTTGGCGATATTGTTCTCCAAAAAACTGAGAATAGAATCTTTTTTTCTCTCCTATTCAATGTCTTACTTGTTAATACGTTAAAAACTAGATAATAAATTTCAGATGGCCTTTTCTCCAAATTTTACTTAATCAGCGCGTAATTCGTCAAATAAGCAGTGAAATT
The DNA here is from genome assembly GCA_907164885.2 of Dolomedes plantarius. Lineage (NCBI taxonomy): Eukaryota > Metazoa > Arthropoda > Arachnida > Araneae > Dolomedidae > Dolomedes > Dolomedes plantarius. Next base: position 8,872,866 of record OU015495.1, read on the forward strand.
AACAGGGCGTATTGTAGGCTTCCGCGTATGATCAACGAAATTTTTTTCGGAAACTGCAGGTGAAATTTATTTCTGTAAAAAGATATCGAAAAATAATTCTCTAGGCACAGAAAATGAACTGAGAGTTGAAAGACACACGTTCTTCGATGAAAATTTCTGTATTCCCCCAAAATTCTAATGACAGTAATAATAATTTTACCTGTTATAATACAATATTTTTAAGTTTGCACCGAAGTTAGAGACAAAACTAATTTATATACAATCATGAGCCTAGTCTATTGCCTTTTTTATAAGTAGATGAAAATTTGTTCTTAATTTATGGAGCATTTCACGTGTAACTTTATGCTAAACTATGCCTTGGATCAAATACAAGGTGTCGCCATTAATTTCCAGGACTGATCTAATAACTCCAGAAAATATTACATGAAATACATACCCATTTAATGTTTCGAAGTAACTCCCCCCTGCCGGTAATGCACTTCTGTGCTCGGCTGTATAAGTTTCGGAAACAACTTTTAAAGTCCTCTTTCGGAATGCTCTTTAATGTGGACGTCACCGTTTTCTTGATGACTTCGACATCCTCAAATCTTGTTCCCTTCAGCAAAACTTTCAGTTTTGGAAACCCCCAAAATACGGTGCTAAGTTCGGAGAGTATAGAGGATGCTGCATCTCCGCGACCTCATGCTGGGCCAATTTGCTGAAGGGAACAAGATTTGAGGATGTCGAAGCCATCAAGAAAACGGTGACGTCCACATTAAAGAGCATTCCGACAGAGGACTTTAAAAGTTGTTTTCGAAACTTATACAGCCGAGCACAGAAGTGCATTACGGCAGGTGGGAGTTACTTCGAAACCTATTAAATGGGTATGTATTTCATGTAATATTTCCTGGAGTTATTAGATCAGTCCTGGAAATTAATGGCTGCACCTTGTAAAATAAAAAACCCCCACCTTGAAACAGGTTCTAACTGCAGTTTTTTTCATTCATTAAGAAGTATTATCAAAGTAGCTGCAAGTCAGCATTTACCTAAGATTAAAAATTCGAAAAATACAGTTTTCAGTATCATTTAAGATGCAGTGTATAATGCTTTGACGAAACTAGTTGAGCTCATAAAAAATTCGTAGATGAACACAGACGGTTTTAGACTATGTTTGATACCTATTTCTTGAAACCAAGAGAAAATCAATATTTTAAAGATTCTCGATAGATGAGTGCATAAAACACTGGAGTAGACTGAAAAATTATTTGCTTGGGTATAATTTCATTTTTATTTACAATTTTTGAAGCGAAAAATAATATTATATTCAATAATAAACAAAAACACTTGCAAAACATATTAATGTATTATCAAATATTTCTGACTACATACATTGCGCCGTGCTCGAAAATTGCAATGAACCAGAACCTTAAAATAAATCCATAAAATAAGGCCATAGATGTACCCATTTAAAATAAGATTTTAGTGGTCTTTAAAATATTTTCTGCATTTTAATTTACAACAGAAGTTATAATATTTCAGAAAAAAAAGTTACACATTTAAATACTAGAAGTTCATGTCATTTTATGACCTCAAAAATGTATCAAATTATAGTATATTATGAGAGAATCTTTATAAGTATTGACAAATTTTAGACTAAAAACATTGAAAAGTAAAATACTTTTTACCAAAACAAATGATTTTTCAATTAATAGGCTTTTTTTAGACTATCAAAAATCCTTTGTTGTACATTCATATTTTCTTGGTTTCAAAAAAACGAATACTGTACACTGTTGAATACTTATAAAACCATGATGTTCTTTAGTACTTCATTTACAGGACAGTTTTATTGTTTAAAGATGTGATTTGAAAGCTGTGTTGATGCCATCGAATTTTTTAGAGCATATGAGTTAAAATTAAACGATGTACGGCGATTTCGTTCATAATCTGAAACATAATCAGCGGTTTCAAATTAATATCACTTATACGAATTAAAGCAGAATGGCACATTATTAATTGTCCACAAAACATGTCAAATACCTTCTGGATATTTTCTGTACGAATGGCTCACTTGCCATTGTGGAATACCGTATTTCCGTATCCATAAACATTCTAAATGTAGAATAGTTCCAGGATACACTATGAGTTTGCCCTCGTTACTCTGCGCTATGGGTCCGAGCTGATGACGGAATAGGATCGTCGGTGGCTTTTCCACTGAAAAAGGAAACGGAAATTTGCTGTCAAATTAAGAGTTGTTTGAAATATAATTCTCTACATTATTTACATGAAACTTTCGGAGAACAATAAAATAGGAAATAACAGCACCCTAAATCATTTATGCACTCAGCTGAGTATTTAAGAAGCTGTTGCCATTTAAAAAACCATGTATGGCCACAGCAGTCTAAACGTAACGATAAAGGGCATTACGAAAGGTAATTAACATGTATTATTTACAAAGACCTTCTGGAGGACAATAAAATTGGAAAAAACAGCACCCTAAATCGTCTATGCACTCAGATGAGTATTTAAGATGCTGTTATTGTGCCATTTAAAAAACCATGTATGGCCACATCAGTCTAAACGTAACGATAAAGTGCATTACAAAAGGTAATTAACATGTATTATTTACAAAGACCTTCTGGAGGACAGTAAAATTGGAAATAACAGCACCCTAAATCATTTATGCACTCAGCTGAGTATTTAAGAAGCTGTTGTTTGCCATTTAAAAAACCATGTATGGTCACAGCAGTCTAAACGTAACAATAAAGTGCATTACGAAATGTAATTAATATGTATTATTTACACAGACCTTGTGGAGGACAATGAAATTGGAAATAACAGCACCCTAAATCATTTATGCACTCAGCTGAGTATTTAAGAAGCTGTTGTTTGCCATTTAAAAAACCATGTATGGTCACAGCAGTCTAAACGTAACAATAAAGTGCATTACGAAATGTAATTAATATGTATTATTTACACAGACCTTGTGGAGGACAATGAAATTGGAAATAACAGCACCCTAAATCATTTATGCACTCAGCTGAGTATTTAAGAAGCTGTTGTTTGCCATTTAAAAAACCATGTATGGCCACATCAGTCTAAACGTAATGATACAATGCACTACGAAATATGTATAATTAACATGTATTATTTATATGGAACTTGTGGAGGCAATAAAATAAAAAATAGTAGCTTACTAAATCACTTTAGCACTCAGAGGAGTGCCTAAGCGATTTAGTAAGCTACTATTTGCCATAGCTAAAGTTATCATTTGGCATTTTAAAAACCATGTGTAGACACAGCAGTCTAGACGTAGTGATTCAAAGCATTAGGAAATGTAAATAACATGTATTATTTACATATTTTTTTCCTCCTTTACATCCCTATTCTTACAAACATAGAGCAAATGTTCTATGTGTTTTTCACATATTGAACTACAAACAAACAGTTTTTGTATGATATAGATTAAAATATTTAAAGGGACGTAAGTGAAACGAGGACGACATTTCAGGTTGAATAATTAAAAATAAATCTTGTTTATTGTTTGGTGACAGACACTTCAATTTGAAACTCGATTCAGATTTTTTTACTTTTTTTTTTGGAATTAAGAGAAGTCTTGGGAATTCGCAGTCATAAATATAATTCAACATACTATACGCTTTTATATTTTATATTTAATAATGAACTTGAAATGTGTCAATCAAAAGTTTTAGAAATAAATTTTAAATAACATATAGCTTACGTTTAAATTCCTGGACGATAAAGTAGCTTTTGTTTAAACTACAAGTGAAACTTCATGCTAGGTACTATTATCTTCACAGTAGAAATAGGCATGTTCTATTTAAGAGAGATTAAGAGTGTGTTGAACGCATGAACTTACAAGCATATTCGTTGTCTTTGGCCAACTGTTTGTTTCAATCACGAGTCCTTTTGAGTACTTTGACAGAAATACGCATCAAACTCTACTGACGGATACTAAGCGTAAGTAAGAAACAGAGACTTACAAGCACTGTTATTTTCTACTGACGGATACTCGGTGTAAGTAGAAAACGCATGGACTTACGAGCATAGTCTTAATTTACAGACGGATTCTCGGTGTCAGTGGGAAACGCATGGACTTACAAGTAAAGTCATTTTCTAATAATGGATACTTTTGGTAAGTAGGAAACACATGGACATACAAGCATAGTCATTTTCAAACGGATGGATATTCAGCGTAAGTAGAAAACGCATGGACTTACGAGTATAGTCTTAATTTACAGACGGATTCTCGGTGTAAGTGGGAAACGCATGGACTTACAAGTAAAGTCATTTTCTATTAATGGATACTTTTGGTAGGTAGGAAACACATGGACATACAAGCATAGTCATTTTCAAACGGATGGATATTTAGCGTAAGTAGAAAACGCATGTACTTACGAGCATAGTCGTTTTCTTGGGACAGCCCGTAGCAGGTGGGCTTCACCCCGTCCCAGTCGCCGTGGGTGCACCGTCTTCGCACGCTGCCGATGAGGCTGTACTTGCCGATGTCCTTGCAGCGAAAGACCAACTCCGTGTGCGGCGGATGTTCCGTCTCTTCATCCTCGATCAGCCTGTCGCCCAGGAACGCCACCAGGTTCGGCTCCGTGTTGTAGAAGATGCAGGACTTGTTGCGGCGATCTTCGTCTGGAGGGGGATCCGGTTCTGCCTCTGAAAGGGGGGGAATGCGTTGGTGAGACACGGCAAGACGGGACATGACTTACACGGAGCTTGCGAAACACGCACAACAGAAACACGCAATTCCTAAAAACCCACATCATAAAACTAAGAGCGGCAACTAGTTCCAACTAATACAGTTCTTAATCAGGCCGAGGGACATCAGGCGTGATCGTCTCGATAGACAATGATAATGCGAGGATCACTAGCCACTTAGGTATAATAAGGGAAAAAAGAGAAATCGTCGTGGGAGGCAGTGACATAGACGGAGCCATGAAAGGTAATTTGCCTATTAGAGGAGCGGAGACATTTTAAGACCGCAATCCCACGCCAAAGGGACATATAACCAATGCGTGGGCTGGTGGTTATAAATTTCTATATCCCGTTCCTCTGACATACAACCTCTTTCCTGTCTCCAACTATGCCGCAGCATTCTACGACGTTCTCCTGGAAAGTTCCCTTGTTTTTCCCTTTTATACCCCAGAGATCTTCGCATTTGTGAATAGTCCATTGAGACAGTAGCGCTTAATGCGCCACGGCCTGATGAAGTACTATACTAACTAGTTGAAACGAGTTGGCTTGTAATATTGGTTACGGCCGTAGATATCAGTATCTGTTAGGTAATAATATTATTCCAACTATCCCCAAGTAGGTTTTTAAAACTTAAGAAACATGTTTACAAAGGAGAAACTTCATTTGTCATAATGAATGGCTCAAAGAAATTTAATAAAGGTATGCAAAATCTTATGACACCTTTTATCATTTACTTCATTAAAAGCCCGATTTACAAGAACTCTTTTAAGCAATCACGAACTCTTTTTTTCCTTAATACTTTAAGGCTTTAAAGAATTTGAGAGATTTTCTTAAATTTCTTTACAAAAATCCAGAAAATAAATTTTTTTTCTAGGAGAAGAGCTATCCGAGCCCATTTTTACAGCTTTTGGCCCAAGAAATCTGTAGAAGCCTTTATATTCTTTAGTGACTAGCCAAGTTTTAATTTCGGAAATCTTTGTTTTCTGTAGGTCTGAAATTCATTTTCTGAAAAAAAAAACCATGATTATCATGCCGAAGGAAAAATGTCGTTTTTTTTAAAATTTAGGTGCAAAATAAAAAACAAACTGTCGTTAATTCAAAATTTTTTTTTGTCTGCGGAACCAAATTTTTCTGTGAAAGAGATTTAACGTACTTTTTATTGAGAGAGAGGCTTCCTTCGGACTTTTCCAGAGCATGAACAAATCTTTCATTCTTTTCACAAGGCCCTCTGTTGTTATTTAAAGAATATTGTGCTTGTTTTTACACACTTTCTTCAACGATTTCGAAAAATTAATCAAATACTTTCCTGTATGGAAAAGAAAGTTATTTCTTTCATGAAGCGAGTTTATATTTTAGATTTTTGTCACTCAAAGATTCCCAAACCAAAAGAGATTATTTTTCATTTTACAATGTGTCATATTTATTCTCGGTGACATATTTCTTAGTTTCCTCACATATTTTTTTCATTCTAGATGATTAGGAAATAGTTTGTTCTTATATAAAATAACTTCAGTGTGCATTTAGTTAAAAAATTCACATCTCCAACATACCAGAAGCCTTCGAGCTAGGTTTCGCCTTTGTTATGGGCTCCTCAGCAAAGCATAAATGATGAATAGGCCCGAGAAAAAAGAAATTAAAAAATGGAATTTATCTCAATTTTGACTTGTGCTCACAAATGGTGGCACAAAATTGAGAGCGCGATCTCTAAATTTTTAATAGCGACTGACAAGGATCTCCCTCTCTCTCTCTCTCTCTCTCTCTCTCTATATATATATATATATATATATATATATATATATATATATATATATATATATATATATATATATATATATATATATATATATATATATATATATATACACATATATATATATATATGTATGTATATATGTATATATATATGCAGCAAGGCATAACCGATTACTATGCGTGAGGAAAAGGAATTCAAAAAGCGGAATTTATCTCAATTTTGACTTTGTGATCACGAACGGTGGCACAAAATTGAGAACGCAAACTCAAAATTTTTAATAACGAGTGACAAAGATCTCTCTCTGTATATATCTATATATATAAAAGAGCTTGTCTGTTTGTTTGTCCACTATAGAATCATAGACTGTTTCACCCACCGGGACAAAATTCGGCACAGTTAATGTTTAGGACCCAAGAAACTTAAATCAGGAAAAACGAAATTTGGGGCTCAATTAGTTTTTTAATGATTTTTGTGCCCCTACGCGCACCTCTTAAATGTGGATACAGCCCCTTTACCACAACCAGTGTAATTCGATACGCGGGGAAAAGAGGTTTGTTCTGAGGGGTGGTTTGAGAGTTGGTCTGGGGGTGACGGGGGAGGGGGCAGGACAAAGTGTTTATTTTGCGGGGGGTGCAGCCCAGTATTTTTTTGATGGAATGCATGAAAAATTTTATATCTATATATCTACCCGGGCAACGCCGGGCAATAATGCTAGTATATATATATATATATATATATATATATATATATATATATATATATATATATATATATATATATATATATATATATATATATATCCTTGCCGAGGATCCCATAACGAGGGCGAAACCTAGGTCCAAGGTAACCTGGGCACTGAAGATGCATATTTTTGCTTTACACTCTGCCTTTTTGGCATGCCTTCTGCCTTTATTGCACGTAATTGATTCTTTCTGGAAGTACAAAACGAAAAAAATATAACTTTACAGTGTCAGGAAGATACATTTAGAGGTATTATACTATACAAAAATATCGTTAAGTTTTTTTAATATAAAATGCCACGAATTTTTTTTAAATGTTTTTGTTTACCAATTCGAGGCACTTGTCGATGAAAACATTCTCACATAATTTTTGAGAATCATTGGTTGCTCTCTGGTGTCACCTTTATTTTGATCAAGTACAACCCGGAGCGACATCCCGGGGGACCGTATCTTCTGTCATCCTCCGAGACCTTATAGAAGGACTTTCCGGTCTACGAATTTAACGTGCTAATATCCGGCCTAGACAAAATTTTTTTTAAAATGAAAGTTTTTAAACAGGTCATGTTTACATCTCGGAGTAAAAAATTTGTTTCGTAGCTGACAGATCCTGTTTTGTTCAATTTAGGACATCTCGAATACGTTGCACTTGGTAAAAATTAAAAAAAACAGCGATGCATTATTAAATAGAAATTCTTTAATTGGAGGCTGGAAAGGCATTTAATTTTTTTGGAGAAGTTGCGACCCAGACATTTCATTACTTTTATGCAATTTGCAGGGCTGAGAAATGTAATTACTCTTAGAAGTTTCATGAAACTAATTAATTTAAAGACTTCCTTCCTCAGAACGAAAGAAACACCTATTTTAGTCTCTGAAAAAAGAAAGAAATAGATGATTGCGGAAAAGCGAGAGAGATAAAAAAAAAATTTGAAAAATTCAAGATCTCAAACGAGAGCTATTTAATTTTTTATTATTAAAATAGAAAGTGGAGAAAATTTAATTCACTACATGGAGTACGGCATCTTAAACTTTACAAGTGCCTACGGTGTAAAAAAATTCAAGGCTGAAAAATAAAGAAAGGTTATTTTTATAAGGCTATTTTTATTTGCCTTTATTGCTCGTATAAATTTGCATCGATGAGTGTTTGCATATTTCGATTCGCAAACACTGAAACTGAAAAGTGTGAAAATATCTTCTTGTTAAATATGAATGAAACATACACTAATAATAATAATAATAATAATAATATATATATATATATATATATATATATATATATATATATAATATACCCATTACATCACGTCCTTAAATTATAACTGAAAAGGAAAACTAGATGATATTTACATGGCTGGAGCTAGACTCAGCTTGAAAGGAATAAAATTAAATTTGGAAGCAATCGGGCCAAATCGTTTATAAAGCGACAAAAGTACATCCGTTCCTTTCAGAAGGACGGCTCCGAAGTAATATCACCTTTCAACATTAAACGTGAGGGCGAGGTAGACATGTGAACATTATTTATAGGGTCAGCAGATTTTGGGGCTCGCGTTGCGACCACACTCCTGAATTCCAACATGTACACGTGTAGAAATGCAGAGGCATGCGGTTCATGGGAAATTCTGTGGCTGGGGGTTTTAAAGCGATAAATTAATATCAATGCGGATTGAATTTAGGAAAGGGAATTTAAATGCTAGAATGGAGCGCATAACATTTAATATATTACACACACACATATATATATATATATATTCATTTATATATTTATTTATTTATTCAAACTGTCGAACAATTAAGTTTCATCCTTTTACGTAACAAACCGAAATCCAGTCGAACACTTCAAAAGGAAAATTTTATCGGTTAAATAAATGAGCTAAAATAATTAAGGTTATTAAAAGATAAAAAAAAAACTTCCTCTCTCCCAAAATGAAGTAATAATCTTAAACCTCGGCACGCCGGGTCGAAGGAAATATTCCAAGTTCGTCGGTATTACGTCGTGCCCCAGTATTATGCCCTCGCTTCTAAGGATTACGAAGCAAGGAAATCTCCAGTATTCCCCATTCATAGGACCTGATCTTAGCCACAGTGTTTGGCTGCTTACATTTTATGTTTACGTATCATTTCCATTTCCATTTCTTCATTTATTTATTTTGCGGATTTTATTTCTCGGGTTTTTCCTCCGAGTTTTTTCCCCTCCTTTCTTTTTATCCTCGATTGGCATTTCTTTGTCTTCACGTTTAGTTTTCTTCGTGAGATAGCAAAGTTTTTTCTTCGCGTACGTTGAATGTTGTGATTCGTAACTAGGCCGTCCTTATGATGAAATCTTTATTTGACTGAATACTAGCAAAAAACGAATGGGGATATAATGTTTGCTTTTCAATTTATTTAAGATCTCCTAAACTCCGATAAGAATGACTCATGTGCTTATTCAATTTTCAATTAACAGTGATGTAAAAATTTGTAAGCATTCCCATCATTTAGTTTACTAATTTTAGTCACATGAAATCGAATAGAATCGATTTTATATTTTCTGTCATCCGGTCTTTTGGTCTCGCATAGGTCACGCACTGGTGAAAGACATAACTTCCAGATGTATCTCTCTCTGTATATACATAAATACACACACACACACACACACACATATATATATATATATATATATATATATAACATTAAAAATCCCATAACTCTTTTAAATTCTAATTTCTTCTAAATTCCCTTGGGCGTTCGAGCTAATTTCGCTTTTGAATCTAAGTTCAAAATTCCCTTGGGCGAAAACCTTAAGATGGGTCCTTTTTCCAATTTTGTAGCGTGGGTACCTAAATTAAACACTACCGAGCAATATCACGTCGCTTTTAAACATTAACCAATTAGACACCACTACAAGGATCACATGACGAGATTGTCTATATAAGAGCCTGCACCATGTACGTGTTGGGAATCATCGTAAAGCTATGGCTTCGAGAGGTCACGCTGCTGTTCGATTAAATAAATGGGTTGTCTGACGTAAACTTTCTTCATCCTTGATAGAGAGTCAACTTTCTTTTTCGTCTGTGTGATGTGTGGGCTCCGGTTACCGTATTTTTAATCCTCATTGTCTCTGACGGAGTCGACATGTCACTTACACACACACACACATATATATATATATATACATATATATATACAACCTTTGTCCAGAAAGTTCGGTGAATGACGTCATAATGCTCACGGCAGTAAGAGTTTGCAACCGGAGCATACCGTGCCGGTCTGAACCAGTTCCTGAGCGGCGGCTCTGCGAGTTAGCTTATCGTGTGGAAACAGTTCATTGTAGAGTGAAGGTGTTGTGCGCTCGGTCGAAATTCAAAATGGATCAGCAAACGAATATGTTGTTCTGTTTCAAACTTGGAAAATAAGCGAAAGAGACTCATGAAATGCTGCTAAAAGTTTACGAAGAATGTGCTGCCACCTTGACGTGCGTGTATGAGTGGTTTAAACGCTTCCGAGGAGGGAAAGACACCATTGGAGACTGCCCCCCAAAGTGGTCGGCCTGCAACTGCACGCACCCCGGATAACGTACAGAAAATTAAGGAATTGTTGGCCGAGGATCGTCGTGTGACAGTGCGAATGGTAGCGGAGGAAGTGGGAATGGGTCGTGAGATGGCCCACCTCATACTGACCCAGGATTTGGGTAAACGTAAGCTTTGCTCCAGACTTGTACCCCCCCCCCCCCCCTTTGACGCCGGAACGTAATGCAAACGCCGGAATGCAAATTCGGCTTGACGCCTGTGGAGACTTCATCGACAAAGCGGATCGAAACCCAAATTTACTGAAAACCATTGTCACGGGTGACGAGACCTGGTGACTGAAGTACGACCCCGACGGAAAGCGTCAGAGTATGGAATGGCGGGGTCCAGGGTCACCTAAAACCAAGAAGCTGTGAAGTGAGAAAGCCAGCATCAAGACTATGCTCGTGGTGTTCTTCGACTCTGAGGGTCTCATTCATAAAGAATTCCTCCCTGAGGACACCACGTTAAATGTCGCTAAGAACGTGGATATACTGAAACGTCTGCTGCAACGGACCAATCGGGTATGCTCCCAGTCTGCCAAGCAAGGCAACTAGATCCTTTTCACGAGAATGCCCGGCCACATATTGCCTTTCTGGTGTAGCAGTTCCTGGCCAACAGGCGAGTTGTGTCCCTGAATCCCCCCCTCCTACTCCCCAGACTTATCTCCCCCGGACTTTTTCTTGTTCCCCATATTGAAATTATCCCTGAAAGGCTACAGGTTTTCGGAAATTTCGAACATCCAACGTAATGCTACGACCCAGCTGAAGGCCATCCCTAAAAACGACTACACGAGGAGTTTTCAAGACTTGTACAGGCGTTCCCACATGTGCATTACTGCCTACGGGGATTACTTCGAAGGACAGTAACAGCTGTTTCATGTAAGACAACAATCAATTGTAACTATAGACACATTCCTCTAACTTTCTGGACAAAGGTTGTATATATATATATATAGAAAGATAGATAGATAGATAGATAGATATTTCAGTATGGCGCCAGTGATGGTTCCATAAAAAAGGTGGCTGTTTTGGTAGGTGGCCGTAGAAAAGGGTTTTCTCCCATAATGTTGCCTCTATGGAGTATTTAACCGTTTCTGAACAAAATAAGGCCATTTAGAGGGATGGCTGGCTAGAGGTGTTTCTCTGTATATATATATATATATATATATATATATATATATATATACACAAAGAGAAAGAGAGAGCGAAGATCCCCAGCGGCGACATGTGAGGGGTTCGTACCTTCTTCTTGCCCCTATAAACACGGAATAGCTTTAAAAAGCCTTGAAAATTTCTTTTGAATTTTTGACCATTATTTTACACAAAACAGACGTAGAATATTTTACCTGCATGTTTCAAACCTTCAGAAGTAATATAAGTGTTTAAACTTGATTTTCCTGATATCCAGAAAACTTTCTAATGATGCTGACATTTAGAACGTATGTGATGACCCTCCGTGTCTAGATTATCAAGAAAATGGATGTTGACAGCTAAAAGTTTTTCCAATGTTTTCGAACAGTTCAAACAACGAAAAGCCGCGGTTCTGAAAGTCAGGCACAATCTAATAATAATTTATGTTTTTGACATTTTTCCAGCGAAAAAATTTCTACATTTTTTATGAACTGAACTCTTCATACTTTCCTTTTACTACTTTTAAAAACTCAAAGATTATGGAGACAATAGGATGCCATAAATTTGTTTTACAAACAGTGTAAAACAACAAAAACGACCTCTTATTTCGATTATTTCGGACAATTTTATAATACCTGTGTTCAAAATTTACATCGGGGTACAAACAAATTTAAAAAATAAGCAATTACACTTTTAGAATTTATTTTGAAAAATGCTATTACTGTGTTTTGAACACTGGATTATTTTTTTAAGTTTTGAATAAATGAATGATCTATGTTTTAATAATATCTTTTTTTCCCTTTAGACAAAATTTTCAGACAATAGATACGCACTAACAAATTACATTCAACTTTAGTGCCCCTTCGAAAATATTATCAAGTATCGAAGAAAGAAAGAAATAAAGTCCCTGACATTTTGGAGTGATATTTGAATCTTGTTACTTTCCTATTTGTCTAAAATGCTTGAGTCAACACGATTCGGAGTCAGTCAGCTTGACTACTTTTGCAGCTTTAATACGGACTGAGGAGTATTTTGACATCACTTCCAGGAAACTAGGAGTTCCTCTATTTGTTTTCTCGAAAACGAATATTCACTTCTCGCTAGGATAAATGTCTCACCGAATTCTGTTTCATTTGTTTATTCAATCGATAAACTGTCGTTCAGAAGCATCTCTTATCAACAAACGTTCCTATATTGTTTTTTTTTAAAGAAAGAAAAACTTTGTTCTAAAGAGGAATGCTTTACTAAAATTTATCATGAACTGAAGTGACACATGAGATACCGTAGTAATTTTCACTTCTGCTCTTTGCTAACTTCATTAAAAAACTTTATTGAAGTATTATAGGAAATAAGAATTAAGTTCTGATTTGGAACTCAATCATATTAAGAGTTAAATATGAAATACCTTTAAATGTATTTGTAAAGTTTACTTAAACGACAGAGCTTTCCGATTATTAGAACTGAAATGACTGTGCTTGGATCGATGACTCAAATGAGTAGAAGATTACAGCACCAGTATCTTAAAATTTTAAATTCATCTAAAAAAATATAATCAGAAAGTTTAACAACTGTCTCTCGTGGGGGGTCAAAGTTGAAGTGTTTTAAAGTCTGGGATAATATTATCTTCTTGTAAAATCAGAAGTACGATGCTTTAATTTAATGGCTGTTGTGGTACGGATGATGCAGCAAGAATGTGAGAAGCTGATCTAAATTAAAATAAATGCATTTTTTACAACAGATAAAAATGTTAAATGGGATTCTTTTAAGAACTAAATGATTCTTTTTGAGAATAAATGAACTGGATTTTTAATTTCCTATAGGGTTGGCTTTTATCTATTAGCAAATTTTTTTTAGTTTCCTCGACCTACTGTTTTAAACACATTTTTATGCTCATGATAGCATTTTGCATGTTTTGTCCTTTTTTGACACACACAAAAAAAAAATAACTGAACGGCACCGCAAAATAGACCTAGTAATTTAAAACATGCTCGAACAAGTAGGGCATAATAAAATTTTACCAGACGGTTTGTCGAGTTCGGACACAGCAGTTAAGTGGCTAGGAGGACATTTATAGAATAACTAGCTGAATACCCGTACTTCCCTACAAAGTACATTCAAATTAAATACAAAGGTCAATGTATACAATTTATGCCAATATATATATATATATATATATATATATATATATATATATATATATATATATATATATATATATATATATATATATATTTATTTATTTATAATAAAAACAACGATCAATGTATGCAATTGATGTAAAAAAAAAGAAAAAATATATTTATAAAAAATTATTAAGGGATATTTTTATAGACAAAAAAATATAGAAGAAAATATTCATATTAAATCTAATAGAAAATACGAAAGAATATAGTACAGTTTATATAGTACAGTTTGAGGAACATATCTTTTACTGTATTTTAATATTTTTTTGGATAATGTCCAATCGTCTGCCGTATTAGCAAGAAAAAAAATATTTTTTTTGTCTATTTCGTTGTTACGCACGTGACGCAAAATTAGTTTAAAGTATCACAAAAAGAAGAGAAACCACGTGATCAGAATTTAATGAATTAAATTCTAAAAATTAATCTTTAAAAATTCACCAAAAATCAGAAAATGGAGGTAAAGATTCGAAAAAGATTTCATTTTAAAGGAATTTTTATGATCTTTCTCGTGATTTAAATTTTATAACCCTCAGATTAATATTTTAAATGTAAACTTAAAAGAAGTTACAAAAACAGCTTAAAAATTTAATTTAAAAAAATCTAGGAAGAATTTTTCACAAATCTCTCTTAGTGCACCCCTACATTATAAGAAGAATCGCCGTACAAAATTTCAGCCATTTAGGTCCAGCTTTTTGGTCTGTGCGTTAAATGTCAGTCAGTCAGTCAGTCAGTTACGGAACTGTTTTATATATATAGATTAGATTCCTTTCAGTTGTATTATCAAAACCAATGAGATACAACTGTATTAATATGTACTAAAACTGTCGACACTTACCACATTTATAGGCTCCTCCAACCCAGTTCCCGTCTTCGCACATTATCTTCCAGGTGGTCTTTTCTCCGTATATGCCTTTGATGCAGTTGAACCTGATCTCGGTGTTGTGTGCGAACCACTTGACGGGTCCCGGCGCCTCCGGACTCTCGTCTTCGCTGTCGGAGAGGAAGTAGGGGTTCCCCTTGTTGGTCGGGTAGAGCAGCGTGTTCTGCTGCCTTTCGGGCGGGCCGCAGGGCCGGTGCCCCGCCGTCATCGGCATGTCCACGGCCACGCTGTCAACACCTCCCGGAGGCTGACGGTAGCGGATGTCCGTCTCCTGGACACCGTCTGCAAAAGGAGAATGCGACAGTTGAGGCATAATGACCGAAAAAAGAAAATTGAAATTGACTTAAAATACTTGGAGCTGGTCTTTCTAGGAATCCAACTCAATCGGGAAAACTGCAATTTAACGAGCACTATTCTGTCACTGGATATTGCATTGGAATAGTATATAGTCACCATGACAAACTCATGGTGTCTTCATTAGTATGACCCTGTTTTAAATATATATATATATATATATATGTATATATATATATATATATATACACACACACATTAAAGTTTTAGAGTTCCTAAAATGAAAGTAAAACATAAGTTAGAGTAGGTATTCTTGACGTACAACAAAATGTATATTTTCTTAGATAAAATATTATAAGAGAAATTAGCACACATCTAAAATAATTTTTAAACATATATTGGGATTTCATTCATTTATTCTCAGCAAGAAAATCTTATTTTGAAGTCAAGCAAAAGTCAAAATGATGTGAATTGAGGCTTTACCGTTAAGTCCGTCTATTCATTTTCTTTTATTTATGTTTTAATGACAAACATTGTTATATGTTTTGGTAAGAGTTGGCTTATGCACCGAGGAAGCATAGAGTAACATAACAAGATGAATAAGAAGTAAATCGTTAGCAATTGGCAAATGAAATCAAAAGCGGTTAAAGTATGATTCATCAAATCTCTAGAACGGTCCGTTAGTTAGTGTGTGGGGTCACTTTACGCAGCTGTATAAGCCGCACAACGAGCAGTCAAACTGTTAATGAGGATATAGAAAAAAAGTGCTTGTAGCAATAAATCCCATTCTTCTAAAAGCTCGGATTTTTACACCTGGAGGGTGCTGTGAAGGGAGTGACATCGTGCAATGGCTTTTTCTATAGAGCCTCCCAAACATGCTGTATAGGGTTTAGGCCCTGAGACATCGCTTTCCATTCCGTATGGTGAATATCCTCTTCATCCGGAAAATTGTCGACAAGGTGAGCTCTGCGCGGCCTCGAATTTTTGTACATAAAAATTAAGTCGGGACCGGCAGCATACCGGAACAACTTTACACAGGCTTCAAGGACCTCATCCCTATAAAGATGCCTGGTGACACTCTGCGTCGAAGACCTGCATCCGTGTGCGACTACCCTACATGATGCTGTCCCAGCCAAGGATTCCCCTACAACCAAAGGGATCGATTTCCCTTACGTTGTAGGGATGATAGCGGATCATAGACTGTCTCCAGATGAAGACTCGTTGATAATCCCGTTATGTACTGAATCTGGACTGATCAGTGCAAAAGACACGTCCCCAATGTTGATGTGTTCGGGAACGATGTGTTCAGCTCCAGTGCAAACCGGCTATCTTGTGTGATATGGTCAGAAGGGTACACACCACTGGTCACCGGGCCTAAAAGCCTTTCTCTGATAGGCGTCTGTATACAGTTTATCTGGAAAATGTTTTCCTAACTGAGCAAAAAAGTCCGGAGAGATTCTCAAATCCTCTGTAGCCGTCATCTGCCAATGCCGTCTGGCATTTAATGTCAATCAACGATCCTGTGCAGGTATCGTCACACTTGGCCTGACGATGGTACCACTTGATTCGAATCGATGGCATAACCTGGAAACCACTTTTGGTGCCACTTTTTGCCAGCGAGCCACCTCCGTTTGAGACTGGCCAAGTTCCAGCCTGCCGATGCTTTCCATCTCAGTGAGTCATTAAAACGATTCTGACAACACTACGCACTGAAATGAATGAAACTTTGGGAGTTTAATGCAAGAATCCCAACTCAGCAGACAAAAAATCCCAGGTGCGGAAGCAACCACTTTCCCGTTCTCTTACCATACTTACACTAAACACCATTGAATCAAATCTCGATACTAACATTATGTTACCCGTTCCCTAAAATATAGTATTCGTAAAAAGTTTATTAATGTTACTGGTAGCTATTTTGAGTTGTTCTCAAAAACGTGTTTGTAACCTTAATTTTGGACACCAGTATATATATATATATATAAACATACACACACACACGTGTATATGTATATATATATTAGAAAGAAGAACATTTGTAAATATTTGGAGATGTATGATCTTTAAGGTTCCTGGGCTACTACCCACAAGCCTTAAAGACGTAAAAAATACAGAACATTTAAAAATTCTATTATTAGTCATAAGGCCACAATTGTTGGTTACAAAACTACACTCACTACAATACGGCCTTGAGCTAGGTTTTGCCTGCGCAACTGCAGAAAATAACTGTGGCTGCTAAAGTGAGAAAGGAATAAAATACGCCAGGAGTGTTCTTTCCTCAGACAGAGCTATTAACTTAATGGCTTGATGTTTCATAAGTTCCTGAGTTTTAAACGGAAGATTTCATTCTCCCAAACTCTCGACTTCTTCCGCGAAGCTTATAAAATAAATATTGCTTTGTTAAATCTGAGAAGCAGATGGAACTAATAGTTTCTATGGCAACGACGGCGGCCGACCGCAGTGTTTGATGAGACAGAGCAGCTGAAACCGACCACGCATAAAATTTTGCACAATAAACGCCTTCCCCGACTCCCTCCAGGATGTTTTAATCCTCCTGGGTATTCCCATTTTCCGGAATAATTGGAATTTCGAAATCCAGCCTTTCACTGGAGATTCTTGAAGTTTCACTTTTAATACCGAGGGCTCCGCGAAGGTAAATTTGCTTAGTCACAAATATGCGTGTGTGTGTGTGTTTGAATGTGTTCCGAATTATCTTTCCACGGGGAATATCCCCCACCTGCGATAGTTTTAACTGCAATTAACAGATTTTTGATCAGCACGCGTGGCACCTTCGTCGCAGGCGGATGCATCCCGCTGATTCTTTTGAGTTGTATTGTGACGAGTGAGAAAGGCTTTGATTAATCGACTCGGAAAATGCGAAATAAATTAAGAAAACAAATTAAGAATGGAATGAATGCACAAAGTCTGTGACGGAAGACAAATAACTGACACGAAGCTAAGTGGGGAATTAGAACTCACAACAGTTCGACGTTAGGAATGAGAAATCTCCGCTGATTCACCAGGTGTCTGTAGGAAACAATAAAATTTAACAATAAATTTATTGTATTTTTTATCTGGAAGATATATATACAGGGTATCCCGGCTAAAAGTATCCAAAAATTAGGGCTTATTTTTACGGAATTACAATTTAGAATAAAAAAAAATATTTAAATAGAAAGGACATCTCACCAAGTTTTAATATCAATAGATTTCGATGTGTTTTCGATGTATTTTCGCACCTTTTGTAACACGAGAAACGTCTAAACGGTAATCCAGTTCTCTCCAAGCGACGAATTACTCTCCAAGTTATTAGACTCCAAGTTATTAGACTCTCCAAGTTATTAGACAAATTACTTGAATGATACGCTTCTTCAACTCATCCCCAGTTTAAATTTTTTGTGTATACACAAAATTTTTTGTTTATACATTAATAAATCCTGATATGCTACGAAACACTTGGAAAGAACTGAATTACTGTTTAGACGTTTGATGTGCTACAAAAGGTGCACAATCTATTGATATTAAAACTTGGTGAGACGTTCTTTCTATTAAATTAAAAAAAAATTCTAATGGGTAGTTCCGTAAAAATAAGCCATAACTTTTGTATACTTTTAGCCCGGACACCTTGTATATATAATGAAATTCTATCTATCGTTTTTATAGAGACCTATTGCATTAAACGATAAATGCGGTGAAACTATAGATGCTGAAACATAACAAAGAAGTAGTATCATCGGGACTGGTTGAAATAAACGACACACGCAGGAAGATTTTCTGACTTTGCACGCATGATATCTTAACTTTTCTATATAAATGCTTGAAATTTTCTACACACGTTAATGTTAACCTTTTATATAAAATGACCTAAAAACTTAGAAAGTAGTCTTTAGAGAGTAGTTTTTCAAGGTCAAAAACATCTTTTTCGACATTGTTCAATTCCTACTATTATTAGTTCACACTCTCTCTATATATATCTTGTTCAAATTTTCAATCTTTAATAAAAGTACTTTTTATTCATCCACTCAAGTTCAAATACATTTTTTTAAACTTGTAGTGGATGACACTTGATGTTAATACAGTTTTTTCAAATATTATTTCATTAATTAAATTTAATTAATCAATTTTAGTTTTAGACCTAGAGCGTCTCTTGCTCTTGAATAGTAATTTCCCTCTTGTTACTGTGTAAACGGTAGCACTGCGGTATCGCGGGCTTCTCCCGTTGCGAGATCGAATCCCCAACATGACAAACTTTTTCTCTCTCTTTCCCCCCCTCCTAATCTCGCACAGTAGGCAAGGTTCTGGCAGGTAATCCTTTTTTTCAATTCCTACTATTAGTTAACACTCAAATTTTTCTTTGTTGACCTAAGTAGGAATTGACTTTAAAATTTTTTTTTTATATATTACTTGTTTTAGAATGACGTTAGCAAGAATACTTTTTCATCTTTAGTCTTTTAGGCTGCATTTTTAAATAATTAAAATGTAAATAATAGAAATGTTTATTTAATGGTTATCTAAGAGTTTTTACTGGCAGGATAAGAGAATTTCTATTTGGAAAGAGCTAAAACATATGCCTTCTACCCACCACAGTTTGCTGACATTCGACATTTAAAAACAAAAACAAAGTTTAACCACATCAAACGATCACCTAGCTTTTATAAAATGGGCTGTTGCCAGAAAAGTTTTCTGATTTTCTTTATGTTCTGTCATTTTTTGGAATAAAATCGTTCTAAGAGTGTGTAAACAGCTCCTGTAGAATCAGATTTTCTCCAAACAGACGTCTGATGACATATTTAAAATTTTCCGTCTGGGAATTACATAACGTTTTTATCTCAACGGCATGTAAATATTTAAAAATGATTAGTAAATATTGAGTACAATAAATACATGGGAGTAAGTTCTGAAGCTTTAAAATACAGTCTCAAAGTTTCGTTGAAGTTGTAGACTAAAAAAATAATAAGATTCTTACATATCTCTTTAAAATGATGCTCTTTCATTTACATACAAATATAATTTGTGAATGACAACAAGAGAGTTTTTACTTACGAAAGAATTTAAACTTACGAAACAAACATAAAAGTTTCCAGAATATATAACTGCGTTCTAGATAAAAAAATATTTTACTTAAAAGTTTTATTTTTAAATAAAGTTTAAAAATGAGACGTGAAGAAATAATAGAATTGAAAAATAACTTTTTTTTGTACCTTGAGCATTTAGAACTTGAAATGAAAGAAATTTCAAGAAAACTTTGTTGTAAATAACTCAAAATTGAATTAATTTAAATTAAAGTTTTATTTCGATGCTGAAATTCTAATAAAAATTGGTCATAATTATAATGCTTTAATGGCAAGACATGGTCTAGACTATAATTTTAAACAACATTTGAATAATTATCACTCATACTGCTTGGGAGTAACTGGAAGGGATTGAGAGAGTTTGCTTCGAAGATACGGTTTTAGGAAATGTTTTTTTTCATAGAAAGTTAGAATTTACCTAAATGTTAGAATGATATCACCTTGATATCATTCTAACATCTGATATTTTCGAAGTATGTGCTAAACTTTTGGTAAACTTATTTTGCTCTCCAAGAGGTAAGGAAAGGTCATCAATAAATTTCTCTTAAACGTAAAGTCGCATCATAACAACTACAGGAATAAGAGCAATAATGTCTTTTGTATTCACAATTCCCCCCATGCTGCCATATTGCTTTGAACTTGGAAAATTATCCGGGTAGTTACAAAAATCTATAAGAATTTACAAGTTGCCATGAAGAAAGAAAGCATGGCGCGTTTACTACAACATTGCAAATGTTGCAGAGCACTTAAAACAAATTCTAGAAGCGGAAGCAATAATGTTTAAATATACAGTATGACAATTATTGAGCTATATGAAAAAAAGATCTTGATAAGTTTTGAACCATTGCATTGGCGAGATTCAGTGAAAACTTGGCTGTTGAATGCAGGGAATGTTGGGATTTTTTTGAGCATGCATATTTTTTTCAAATTTGAATAAAATTTTTGAACTGAGTAGTTTTTAGAATTTGATTTTTTATTTCATATAGCTCAATAAATGCCACCCCGTACTTGCAAGGTACGATGTCGTCCATTTCCCCGAGAAGTCAAGTAAAAGTTCTATCATGATTGTAAAAACCTTCCTTGTCAGCAATGGCTCGATTTATTTAGACTTCCTAATATCTCACTAGTTTTCTTCTCTGTAGTCTTAAATAGAAATTTTATTCAAATTTTGAAATGAAAACATTTATTTATAATGAAAGATTTTAATTAGACGCTTGAAGACATAAATCATATTTCCTCCTGCAATGTTTTAAAAATTTTGACTCACAAACTATTACTGTTCATGGGATATTGTTAAAAGTGTATGATGCCTGCAAGAAATCCCTGTTACCAATGAAATGGAAGGAATTAAAAACATTATTTTTAACAAATGAATGCTTTGTAATGCTTTGTTGCCGCTGCTCTGTTTAGGTCTAGATTTACTTAAATAATGATGCCTGAACGAACACACACACACACACACACACACACACACACGCACGCACGCACGCACGCACGCACGCACCCCCCCCCCCCCCACACACATACATATATTAATAAGGTATAGAATTGCAAATTTGAAAATTAAATAAAAACCAGTTGGTACCCGTCAAAACATGACGGCTAGATAGTAAATAAATGTACTAATACACAAATTATACTCAACACATCATTGCCAAATGTTAAAAATCATAATAATGCGCAGAAACAAATTAATGTGTTTTACCGGCATCGGGCTTTGTGAGTATCTAAAGCCAGATTTGAAAAATGTCACTGAGCATGCGCAAAAAGAAATTTTTTTAAATTGTAAATTATCGCTAATTAAACAGCGCGAAATAAACAAATTCCATCAGGTTTAATCTTATATTTCACAAACATAATTGTCATAGAAATAAAAATGGCAGAGAGAGATCTAGAGAGAATCCACGGAATAAACGTTTTTATTGATAAAACATGTCACTGAGCATGCGCCGAAATAGTAAGTTTCTAAAGCCTGATTTAAACATGTTACTGAGCATGCGCAGAACTCAGATTTTAATTGTAAATTATCACTAAATAATAGAAATTGTGGTTACAAAAACCAAATTTGACAAATCTACAGATTGCAATCTTTCGTTCGTTTAAGACAAAAATGAAGTTAATTGATGCAGTAGTTTTCTCTCATGGACTGACCAGAAAGTAGTCTTAGCAACTCAAATATCCAGATAACTTAAAATTTCATTATAAATAGTTAATGACTTTTTACGCACGCTTACAAACTAATATGAAATTGACGATAAGAAATGGGAGATTGGAATCGCTAACGAAATAATGCCTATCTATATAAAAGCTCTTTTAATAGTGTGCCTGGTAATTGTAAGAAATTCCAGGTGCAAAGAAGATTTTATCTATTATCGTTGAAAAATTTATCCCGCAAATTATACTACGGTAGGAGTCAATTTACATAATTTTACTCAGGACGAAAACCTCTTTCTAACCATCAAGCATTAATTGCCCGTTTAAACCAGTTTTTTTCGAGATTTATGAGAAATGGCCTCCAGCGCTCACAAATGGTAAAATTAAATGATATAATTACTGCTGATTAGGTCTCCAGGGGGAAACTGAAAGAGATTAATAAATATTAATTTTGAGAAAAAAGTTTGGAATGGATTTTAAATATCATAGCTCAGGAATTTTTAGAACTTCAAAGTAATAAACATTTTTAGCATTTTTATGTGTTTCAGACCAGAATCATGTCTCGTTATCTGAGTAAATTAATTGGCGGCATAAAAATGGAATAAATATTCAGACTCCAAAAGAAAATTTTTTGAAAAAGCATTTTCACGTATCAGAAGAGTCTCCGTGAACTGTCTCGAAGAATAATTTACGCGCTTTAATTTACTCTGGCAGGTCTGTTCATTTTAAGTTTTGGAAGTTTGCGTCGAGCAACTGCTTTCTTCAAGAAATATATTGGAAAATAATGGCAAATTTTTAAAATTAAAATTTGGAGACGCAGTTCTTGAAATGAAGCCACTATGGAAAAACATAATTAACAGCTAACTAGTTTATTTTGTATTTCCATGTGAGAAAAGCAAATAAATGGTTAATTTTTTTAAAGAAAGTTGTTCGGCAGCATTGAGGCAAATTATATGCAAATATCTGGGAGTGCACATTTTTTGATCCATTTTTCAGAAAATTGTTTATTAAGAAAATTATTATTCTTATTAAAATTATTATTTATTCAGGAAATTATTTATTTTTTCAGTAAATTATTTATCAAGTTTTTCTAGAAAAATGCTACTGAAAGACAAAATAAATATCCCTGATTTAGGTAATTTAAATGAACTACGTGTGACAAAAATTAATGACGGCAGTTATTTTGGTGTAAGAAGGACAACTTAAAGAATGCTTGTCGGAAACTTTTCCTGTTTATAAACACAAAGTAATAAAAGAAATTGTACCCATGAAACAATTTTTATTTGAGAAACAGTTCGGAGTACTCTTATCGGAACTATTGTTTGTTAGATAATCTGATTAATCCCATCTGAAAATTTATTTAATTTATTATCAATTACGCCTACCACGTTAGTTGTCTATTGCCTGTAAAACCCCTTTCTCCTTCACTACAATATCAGTGCCATGAAGCTGTGGTATAAATCACCGAGCAAACTTTCTCCAATTGGAGCTAGAGAATTTGATAGCTTTATCGCTATTGGCTGATTCAGTTGAATTCAGAACATAACAATCGACATTCACAAACGAATTATTTAAAAGGTCAGTCATAAATATAAACCATTATTTGTCAACCCTTTTTCAGTTTTATTTATTAATCACGTCTGACACCCTCTAATCTTTGCGATTTATATCAGAAGAGCTAAAGGCCTGTGTTTTGGATTTACTCTATGATGCACTCTAGTCTTTGCAAAGGTGGAAGTTTAAAACTACCAGATTTGAAAGATATTTTACGAAAATCTTAGCTAGCAGAGAGTTTTTGTAGTTATAGTAGTCGTTAAATTATTCTATAATAATCAAAATAGAATTTTCTTTAAAATACCAATTTTTAACAAGTGTATTTTCCTTTTAAGAGAACAGTGGACTTTCAAAATTATGAAATTTGTCCAAAAATTAAATTGTTTTTTATTTTATTGAATTGTGAAACTACGGACGAGTAGTAATGTGTTTCAAAAAGAATTTTTAATTTCTGTGATTACTTTCCTAGTTATAGGCATTTGTATTTAATTTAGGTATTATATGGTTACGAATAGCAATAACTTTAAATGTCTTTTTCTCAAAATAAAAAATTTTCTTGCCATACGAATATTCAAACTGCTCCAGGCTCATTTCTAATTGTTGTATTGCTTTGAAATTTAAGTTTTATTTACTTAACTGTATATCAAATAAATCTCATTGAAAAAAAATATGCTTCGTAGCTCAGAATTTTTAAATTTTGTACTTGAAAAGATGACTTATAGGTATTTTGCGTAATAAAAAGGGTGTTTTCACTATTATTATTTTTTTCTCTTTATGTTTTCAATGAATGTTTAAAATAAGCAATAAGTTTCATTGTTAGTTCTATAAGGTATCCTGTAAATAAAAATTAACATAGTATATGCAAAAGAAATGCACCTGGAGCATTTTTAAATAGGCCAATTATTGATATAATTGATAATTGATAATTCATAAATTATTAATATTTCATCTTTAAATTTTAACCACTTTTACATATCTATGGTACTAATCACATATTCAAATTTCAAGCAAATCCATTCAAAACAGAAAACGTTCGGTTTGAAGGTCCACTGTCACCTTAATACCTTTTAATTCTTTTAATTTGTTTCTATCTTACATGGACAAAAAGCTGAGAAAACTGATAAACTACTTTACACTATTTTCTAAAACACGCATTCCTAAACAGATTGTAGAAGAATAATTAAATATGTTAATGTCAGAAATCCTCCATTTTATGACATATCGCACCTCTGCTAGAAGACTGTTACATCTCTGAAATTTTAGATTTTGAGATAATTGCACCTCTATAAGTAGTGCTTCTCATTCTCGAGTAATGTTATAAGCATAGTACCAACACAATCTCCTAGATGGCGCTTATTGCCCTCTTCCACAACTAGAAGGGGGAACTTGCTCATACGCGAAGAATGAAAATAAGATTTTTGTCAGTGCCTAATGTTGTTATATTAAAATGTTCCTGTAATAAAAATGTTCAGTAAATTTCATTTGGAAAATAATTGTTTTTATTTGGAAAATATATTTGCCAAGATTTTTTCTTTGTATTGTGAGAAGTGTAGATAGATTGTGTATTAGCATAGATATATGACAGTATTCCCTCAAGAATTTCAGTCCATGTAGACAAAATGAGGTTACTAGAAGAGGGATATATCTTGTAATTAAAATTCAAAATCATGCTTTAAAAATGGAAAACAACTTTAATAGTATATAGTTTTGCCTTCTGAAGTGATTCGAACAATGAATTTTCCCAAAGTTATCATAGGCATTCATAAAACAAGAAATGAAATTTCGACATATATCTTCTTTAGCTCTTCCTAAAAATATGGCTATTTTGAGAGATGTAACACTCTCCTATCAGAGGTACGATATGAAATGCATAAGAATATAAAAATGGAACACTCGTTATGGTTACCATAACTGTTTACGAATTTCACATAAACTGAAGAAAATTATCGATCGTGCAGCCAAAGCCTTTTAAGCCTTTCGTGGGAGTTAAGACTTGATTGCCGTCCAGTAAATGAGCTTCCTTTTCAAAATTTCTATATGCTGCAATTGCTTTATTCCCTGCAATTTTTTTTTACTGTTGCAGTAAAAGGTTTCTTTAACTGAATTTTTTGCACTCATTCGCAATGGTGAACTACTTGACGGTTCCTCATTTCCTGCATCCAAATAAGCTTTCCTAGACTTTTTTTTCCCTCAACAGGTGGAAACTTTTCTTATTTTGAAAGAAACTGTCTGTCTTTAATTTATAAGAAATCAATGGAATAGATTTCCTTTATACAATACTAGCTGAATACCCGAACTTTGCTATGGAGTACATTCAAATTAAATACAGTGGTCAATGTATGCATTTAATGAAAAAAAATACATATTTATAATACATACAACGTTCAATGTATACAATTAATGCCAAAAAAACTACAAAAATATATAGTTATAAAAAAATCGTGACAGATACTATTAAAGAAAATATTGTTTTGTTAAGTTTTGTTGAAGAAAATATTGAAATTAAATTAAACGGTCAATGTATGCAATTAATTTGTATGTTTAATATCCATAAAACATACTAATTTGAATTAAGTTCTTTAAAAACGTCCATCTCAATTAGTCTAGTGGTTAAATTTTATCTTTTGCCGTATTTTATTATTTTTGTGTCAGTTTATTTCGTCGTTATGCCCGTAACGCAAAATTAATTTAAAGTATCACAAAAAGAAGAGAAACCACGTGATCAACATTTAATAAATTAAATTCTAAAAATTAATCTTTAAAAATTCCCCAAAAATCAGAAAATGGAGGTAAAGATTCAAAAAATTTCATTTTAAAGGAATTTTTATGATCTTTCTCGTGTTATAAATTTTATAACCTTCGGATTATTATTTTAAATGCAAACTTTCAAGAATTCTACAAAAACAGTTTAAAAATGTAATTTAAAAAAATCTAAGAAGAATTTTTCAAAAATCTTTCTTAGTGCACCCCTTACATTATAAGAAGAATCGCCATGCAAAATTTCAGCCCTTGTCCAGCGGTTTGGTCTATGCGTTATCTGTCAGTCAGTTACGGAACTGTTTTATATATATAGACTAGCTGAAAACCCATACTTCGCTACGGAGTATATTCAAATTAAATACAACGGTCAATTTATGCAATTAATGTCAAAATAAATAGATAAATAAATAAATAAATAAATATATATATATATATATATATATATATATATATATATATATATATATATATATATATATATTTATATATTTATTTATTTATAAGAAATACGATGATCAATGTATACAATTCATGTAAAAAAAATATATTATAAAAAAATCGTAGGAGTTATTTTTATAGACAAAATAATGTAGAAGAAAGTATTCAAATTAAATGTAATAGGAAATATTAAAGACTATAGTACAGTTAATATAGTACAGTTTGAGGAACATAATATCTTTTACTGTATTTTAATATTTTTGTGGATAATGTCCAATCGTCTGCCGCATTAGCAAGAAATTTTTTTTGTCTATTTAGTTGTTATGCACGTGACGATAAATTTATTTATTGTACCAGAAAAAGAAATCACGTGATCAGCATTTAATAAATTTAATTCTAAAAATTAATCTTTAAAAATTCACCAAAAATCAGAAAATAGAGGTAAAGATTCGAAAAAGATCTCATTTTAAAGGAATTTTTATGATCTTTCTTGTGATATAAATTTTATAACCCCCAAATTATTATTTTAAATGCAAACTTAACAAAAGTTACAAAAGCAGCTTAAAAATTTAATTTTAAAAAATCTAAGAAGAATTTTTCAAAAATCTTTCTTAGTGCACCCCTACACTATAGGAAGAATCGCTATGCGAAATTTTAGCCCTTTCGGTCCAGCGGTTTGGTCTGTGCGTTGTATGTCAGTGAGTCAGTCAGGCAGTCAGTTACGGAACTGCTTTATATATATAGATGAATGGACTTTCTTTTAAGCACTCTCACGTAGAAGCTCCTTGTTTAACTGAAAAATTCCAATTTTAGTGTGACATATGATTGGTGAATAGATCAAGAAATGTATTATTCTGCTGACTTTTTTATGCTTCAAGACATTGCAATAATATTTTAAAATTTGAATTATTGGAGCGAAAAATAGGGTATACTGTATTTTAAATGCATATAATTTCCTTTGGTCGACGAAATTTGCAACAACAGAGTCAAAGATCTCTTTCGTTATTGCGGCGTACAATTTGGAAAAAAATTCTTTCAATCTGACTCAACTATCATCGGAAAAATTGTCTCCGTAGTTAAATATTGAGTCGATCGAATTCATTGTGGATGCTACCCCATAGCATACAAATGTAACATTTTTAATAGAACTGTTCATAGTCCCTGACTAATTTCTCTAGTTGTAAAAAAACTGTCTGTTTGTTTCTCTAGTTGTCAGATGAGCACATCTCAAATATAAGTAATATAAAAATAAGAGAAAAAATGAACTTTTTTTTCTCAGAAATGGCGATACTTAATATTTTTTATCTCTTAGATAAATGCTTAAATGTAAATAAATGTATAATTTTTATTGAATCCAAACCAAACTTGAATTCTATAAGAAAAATAAGAATATCGTTATTAACCTGAAAAAATATATTGTGCTAAAGTCATGTTCCCAATTGGAAACAAAGACCATTAAAAGGTTTTAATAACAATAGCATCGATTCTCGAATTAAATTGTCGTCAGCATCTACGAACTGTTAGAGCCTGTTCACATAGAATCCGTATGCGTCAGCGTTAAAGATTTCGTTGCCGCTGATTGGTTAAACCGGTTAATGATTGGTATATGATTGGTTACAAAAATTTACGCTGACGCTGACGGATTCTGTGTAAACAGACCCTTATAGTAACAACTGAATTTTCGTGTATCAATATCTCGATAGCTTTGGGCACAAAAATGCTATTTGTTTTTAAATTAAATTAATGCATTACTACATTGACGATTTCGTGTAACAACCGATGAAGTATATTTTTTGACGATTTCGTGTAACAACGTTTTCATTGCTCTTAAACAGTAAATTTGGGGTTATTTCAATTATAGGACCAGTGAGATATAAATCCCAAAAATTTAATTTTGTCGCGTAGTTTAAAAGCATGACGCTTATGACAGTTGAAATATCGATTTTTGGAAATGTTAAGCCCAAAATATATTCTTTGGCAATAAAATCTGAAAAAAATTTGCAAAGAAGTTCATAGAAATATTTTACAAATGCTAATAAAGGTATGGGCTATATTTGTGGCAAGATAATAGTTATCAAAGTTTTGTCTGTTTAAACGAATAAAGAAACAGAAACACATATTTTGGAGATTTCCTTGAGAGTCAATGCTCTTAACTGTAAACGCTTTATCGATAAGAGAAATGCTATCATGGGAATAGTTAGTATAATAACGGATATTATAATCATTATCTGGTTTACGGGCCATCAAAATATTTGTTTCTTTTTGAGTTATCACGTCTCGCAGAAGTACTTATTTTTTCCCTTTTTTAATCCTTTTAATACATATAGTATACAAACCATAATTTATAGGATAACTCACAGTTTATAGATTGTGTAGAGATCAAACTAATTACGACATTACCCCAAAGCAAAGGTTATTTTTAGAATACTCATTTAATTCTTCAGGCAATTTGAGCTTAATTAGTTCAAATTGACTGAAGAATTAAATGAGTTCAATTCAACAAATAGAACTAATTATTCTACACCATTTTAAGAAGAAACAAAAGTATATTTTTAAAGACATTCCATATTATTCTGTTCCGTTTTCTTTCTTTAGCTAGGAGCGATTTTACGGAGCAAATGTTTGTTTTCTGAAACTAAAATTGTTTTACTGTAAACAAACCCAAAATGTTTTCTCGTAAATATTTTTCTATTTCAGCCAACGGAAGTGAACGATGGAATAAGTAATTAAACTCACTTTTTGACTTAAATATATTAGTTCAATTGTTCCGCTTTAAATGCGTGCCACGGGGCAGAAATCTTCCAGTGACCGTTTATCGCAGCGTACCTCGTGTAAATATGTTTCCCTTCACGTTGTTGTCACTAAGGTTCTAATCTTTTGAATAGTCGATCATCTTGTCATTTCAGTTTTACGTCACGTTTCTCGAAAAAAGTGGGCGACCGCATCATGTTTTTCATATTAACCATTTTTTCCGTAACACAATTTCAAGCAAAATTTCAGTATAGATAATAAAGTATTCATGGGTCGCATACGTTTGACAAGGAAAAAAGCAATAAAATCAAGACAAAATCGATTAAAAAGCAAAAGAGAACGTATTCAGGGAGAAGGATGTGAACAGAATTATAAATTAAAAAGAAGCTGAATCAAACAAACCATATACAAAGCGAAAAATTGATACCTTGTAGAGAAACAAAATGAACAATAAAAAGTAAAAGAATGTAATAAAAAAAGGAACGATCCAGATTATAAATGAAAAGAAGCCGAATCCAAACAAGAATGTAGAATATGAAAAAACTTAGACCCTGTCGTGAAACAAGATAAATTATAAAAGGTTGAAGAACGTAATAAGTACAAACGAAGGATCTAGATTGTAAATTTCAAAGAAGGTTAATAAAAAAAAAAAACAATATCGGAAACGAAAATTTTTAAAAAAAATCAGAGCGGAGCAAAGTGTTAGAAAAGGGAAAACGATCTAAATGTCATAGATTTGGATACCAAATATCAAAAAGTGAGTGCCGAATTTTTTGAAAGGGTTTCAGAGGTTCCTGCTCATGAGCAACGGAGACTACTTTCTAAAACGGATAGAAATACTGTCGATTCCCCATGCGGTTTTTTCCAGATAGACAATATTAAGCTTCTGATCCCGTTCGAAGAGGAAGCAACAAATTCATAACATGATACGACGCGAAGAAACACGTCGATATTCTCGAATCACAGTTTGCGAACGGGACGTCTAGACCGTTGAAGGCTTCCATCAACCTCTTTATGGTAGAATGAATTAAAATTCTGAGAATGCAACCATTTTAGAAGTAAGGGAAAGAAAACTGTTAAGAAGTTTCAACAGCAACTTGGTACGTTACTGAAATTTGTAGCCAACAAACATTTTTGAGAGTTTTTCTTTTGAGTTTTCCTTTAGTTTGAGTTTTTTTTTAAATTTTTTGAAATTGAGAAGCGGTCTGGGTCCTTTTGAGCAGATAATTAAGATAACTTACCCGGTGACGTGATTATCGATGATTTTCTTGTGTGGTGCTGACAAGCTGGTGGCTGCGGCCTTAGCGTGCCCTCCGAACAGAGAATGGCCTCTTCTGTGGCTCGAACATAGTCCGGCTTGCAATCGTATTCTACGGACGACCCGTGAGAGATCGTAAGACCGGACCGATAGCCACCTAGATAATGACCCTGGGGGATAACCGGAAGCTCGCAGGGGCCTAAAAAATATAGATATCGAGTTAGCTGAAGTATATACGATGCGAAACAAGACAGCTATTATATGTAGAAGAGTAGTTGGACATCTGAGAATCGTGCTTCACTGTGTGGACTAAGGTATGTTAAGAAACTTTCTTTGGTGAAGAAAATTCAAGTAAATAGTAAATTCAAGGGTGTTATGAAAACATAAACTGAAAACTGATTCCGGAGCATCCGATTTGAAACTATACGGAAATGGTTTTACTTCGCTCCTGCTCGCCCAATCGGACGTTCTCCAGAACTTCTTACAAAGTTTTTAAAAACAGTTGGCAACAGGAAAGGTGTGGAAATTTTTGATTTTTCGGCTGAAGAATGTTATGTGAAGTCAGTCTTCGAATTTTTTTTGGCGAGAGTGTCCGTCGGTGTTCTTATAGAGAAGGTTT
Source organism: Dolomedes plantarius (assembly GCA_907164885.2). Lineage (NCBI taxonomy): Eukaryota > Metazoa > Arthropoda > Arachnida > Araneae > Dolomedidae > Dolomedes > Dolomedes plantarius. The sequence goes on from OU015495.1 coordinate 8,904,695, forward strand.
TCTGAAGCACGTGGTTGCGCGAGTGGCACAAGGGAGATACAACTGGTCTACGAAGGGTTTTGCAAAGAAGTGAATCGAGCTTATGTAGGCCCAGTTCCTGTGCATGTGTTGGACGGATTTGTACAAATGCGGAATTGACCGATGTTTCTTGGTTTTTTGCTAAGAATTGTGATGTCCAAGTGAAAAATAATTTTCGTGCTAAGAATTGTGATGTTCAAATGCCAATAATTTTCGTGCTAAGAATTGTGATGTACAAGTGCAAATAATTTTCGTGCTAAAAATTGTGATGTACACGTGCAAATAATTTTCGTGCTAAGAAATGCGATGTCCACGTGCATATAAATTTTGTGCTCTCCTAACTTAAGTCTTAAATAAAGTGTGGTAAGTGAATTCCAGTTTTATTCTTTTATTTTTTGCAATGTGCTGATCTTTTATAATCTCGGCCACAACAAGAAATCTTTTACAAAGGGCAAATTTGTTTGATCGACTTATGCGAAGTAATTTCTTTGGTTTTGTACGGAGTTGCCTATATTTTTAGTAGTTTTCGATCATTTAAACTTACATTAATTTAGTATCTTTTTTTAAGATCGCATCTAAACATTTCGTAACGTTCCCTTTTCATCCTGGTAATGCAACACAGGAGAACTGCAACTACGCATTTTCATGAAATTTAAAAGCGAGCAGTCCTTCCAGGTACGCACGAAATCATCCTGTAAAGCTAATCTCAGTGATCTATTCTTAAAGCGTAAACGCGCGACGATCTGAATCCGGGCCGGCTTTTAAGAGCTCGTTCCCATTCGGACTAATTGCACGTAATTAGTAGATATGATTTAAAGTAATTGGTTTTATCATTAAAGTCATCAGCGTTTCCCGAGATTTAATGGAGTTACGGAACTTTTCGATCCCTTGAGTGCCTAAAAATTGGACTCGCGTGATGGATGATGCTCTCGCTGGATGGATTCATCGGCACATTAAACACCAAATTGTGCGTTGATGTTAGGGCTAGTTACGGATTAGTGCAGCGCTTTAAGAGTTATTTAATAACTATGCAGTTGTTTCTATCTCCCAAAGAAGGGACCGGTTTGGTTTTCAGCAGAATATTTTTATTTTTTTCTCACTTATTTTTTTTTATTTTCAAAGCAATATCGAATTTTACCTAGAGAGGTTTCAGATATCAAATGTTTAAAGTCTTTGACTGCGTTATATGTTCAAATAAAAATTACGCAATATTAAAAAGCGTATCTGTTTTACTCCAGCTTATAACGTGATCAAAGTCTCTTAAAATTTGATATCTGAAGCCTCTATCGATGAAATTCGGTGTCTTTTCGAAAAATATATATATATACATTACGTGGGATAAAGTAATTAGTAATTCAAATATCAGTACTAGAGGATATATCTTAACTAAATCTATTACATATGCGGACGACATTGACATCATTGCTAGAGCCTCTACAGCACTAAACAGACCATATTAGACTCGGAGAGAGAAGCAAACAAAACGCATTGGGTGACCTATGAAAACAAAACTAAATATATGACATGCATTAAAGGAATGTACTGCATCCCTTTCTTGGAAATTTCGACCAACGAATTTGAAAAAATTTGATTGTGTTATCTACTCGGGATCAGAGGTTAATATTAGAAATGGTATCGAATCCGAAACCGAAATAAAAATGAGAATCATTGCAGCTAACCGCTGTCTCCCTTTGTACAGTGTTAATATCTGAAGTCTTGCCCCGTTAAAATTAATATTTAATTACTATTATACAAAGTTCTTATAAGATCTGTGTTTACCTATGCCTCAGAGACATAGACGATGACCGTAAGGCCGTCTGCACACTGAGCAACTCAAAAGAAACTGATTACCGACTCAAATCACTAACCAGTCCGTGATGAGTCGCAACCTATGTAATTGAATGGAGCCACGCACACGGCGCAACTGGTTACAAACCCGTCGGACGGGTTTGTAACCAGTCGATGGGTTTGTAACCAGTAATTTAATCGTATGCGGTGGCTTGAAGAGAATGACATTTAGCAAATTTTCATGGCTAAGTCAGTTAGCAGTCGACCCAGAGGTAGACCAAAACAAAGCTGGACATTCTTTTGACGAGGACTTCCACTTTTTGAATTGCAGGAATTGGAACATGGCAAAATGGAAGAAATTTCTTGAGAAGCGCAGTGGCCCAAATGGGCTGCCGTACCAGCGTTGATGACGAACAAAAAATATAGAAATGTGGGACATGTAAGTATTTCAAGCGGTTGAGTTATCAGCGGAAAATGTCCAAGGTGAAGACTGAATGATGTAAATAAAAGGAACAAAGTGCACATAATTACACCATGTTACATAAA
>OU015495.1:8912046-9027046 GCA_907164885.2 Dolomedes plantarius
ATACTTGGAGGAAACCGGCAGAGATTTATTGGCTTCTAACTTGTTGTCATCCTTACCCGGTTGCATAAGCCGAGAATGTTTAGAATCTCGAAAAAAGAAAGTTTGTTTAAAACCTAAAATAAAGCTGTTTTCTGGAATTCGTTCATTCGGTTTGATTCTTTTTCCAACGAAAGTTTTTGTATATTGTGTTGCCAACAGAAACTGATTCAACTGTCCTCTCATGAAATTAAATGATGTCAGCTTCATTTAATAAATGAACGTTAAAAGTTTCGATTGGTATGATTCCCACAATTTTTGAAGATATGTTTAGATATAAGAAATACTTAAAATAAATCAGACGTTTGATTACTTGCTATTGAGGCATGTGATATCATAATAGCATGTTTTCAAGCACTGTATTTTTTCAAGCAGTGCATATTCCATTCATTATCGTCAGTTATCAGTGTCTGTGTCATATTCTAACATGCATTTAATTTTTTTTTGTCCTATCACCTAAATGGTAATAGGTGATACCACCGAACCTTCCACTTATGTACCACTAGAACTACCTGTTCAGAGTTTTATCTAATTAAATAGAACTGCCCCTATATTGTATCACTGTCGTCTTGAGTTGTGGCTATGAAATTTTTAAATTGTTATTAATAACATTTTTTGCAGTTGCAAGAACAAAAAGAATGGTAAACGAACCATTTTTTTTTCTAAGGGCTTTCAATATTTTTTATACGACCTTTAAAACTTTCCGAAACCACTAATAAGGTCATTAGTGTGGGAATTATTTACAGAATATTTCCTTATATTTTGGTAGAGCTAGATAAAATGTAATCATTATCATCCGATTTCTTATAGAATTCATATTTGAGATTGCAAGAAGTTATAGTAGTTTTATTAATCTAACTCCATCTTAGTCAATTACACTTAATACTACTTCTCTTTTGCGCAGATCTAACTGATTTAATGTGCTCTTATAGCATTCATAGAATGTTTGTGATGATTCTAGTTTATAACGTATGTTTGATCTTTAATGCATGCTGTCAGAAAACGTATTCCGCTTAATTTTACTCGAAATATCTATATATTTAAGTTGCTAAGCCGACTTTTTAGGCAGTCCGTGAGAGAAAACTACTGCATCAATTTATTTCATTTTGGTCTTATACGAAAGATTGTAATCTGTAGATTTGTCGAATTTGGTTTTGTAATTTCTATTAAAGAGCTATAATTTACAATTTTAATTTAATTTCTGCGCATGCTCAGTGACATGTTTCAATCTGGCTTTAGAAACTCACTGTTTCTGCGCATGCTCAGTGACATGTTTTAATGATAAACGCCTTTATTCCGAGGAGCTCTCTAGATCTCTCATTGTCATTTTTATTTTTATAATAATTATGTTTGTGAAATATAAGATTTAACCTGATGGAAATTGTTTATTTTGCGCTGTTTAATAAGCGATAATTGACAATTAAAAATTGCTTTCTGCGCATGCTCAGTGACATTTTAAAATCTGGCTTTAGATACTGTGAGATTTCCCCTCCTCATGGCCCAGGAAAATTATTAACCTCGGCTTGAAACAGAGTAAGCCCATAGGCGGACTGCGAAAAGAAATAGTTTTCCCCTGCCGAGGGGTGACTTACAAAAGGAGTCAGCTTTTCGACTCGCAGGCGAGGAGCGACTTTACAATAGCGAGGCGCCCCGATGTCTACAGCGAAGACACTATAACACAAAAGACTAACAAAGGCAGACCATCCCCCTGATGAGACGACTTAATGACCCAACGTGCGTTGAAGAAATAAAGAACAAGCACCGTTTTGCACACGGCCTAGGCGGACCAGCCTATCCGAATCAAGCTTGAGAGACGGAGGATGTTAGAGATCCCGTCAGGGAAAAAAGTTTTAAAAGCGGATGCAGGAGATTTTTACAAGAGACGAGTTTTGAGACGAGATTCGAAGCCTGAGTTTAGGAGTGATAGCTGATCTCCTAGCTCCATTCACTTTGAGTGACTTTGATATTTTTGGAGGCTCAGCCCCCTGTGTGAAGAAGACCTTTTTCTCACTGAGAAGGGTCGTTTGGAGATCAAAGCTTGATCTTTCCTATTTTCGAAGCAGCTAGTTTCTTAGGTGAGAGCGTGGGACGAGCTGTACCCTACTCTGTGACAATTAGATCACATTGCGTCTGGAGTTCGAGTTCGCCTCATTCCAGCCTGTTCCGACGAGTGGAATCCGTTCCCAGCAACTGAGACTTCTGCAATTAGAGCGTTATTGCCTGAAGGCCCGATCTACGATCCGTAGCGACAGAGCATCCTGCCAGCTGAACGGACAATCTTTAACGTGCATCGCATACTGCAACGGACATTATTAATGTAACTTTGATGTTCCAGAACACGACCTAATCGTGAAGTACAGAATCTCTAATAAATTGATATTCAGTGTAAATAGTTCTTATTAGTAAGCTGTTTATCACTATACATAACCGGTGTGACGCTACCTAGCGTGTCGGCTTTGACACCAAGCACGGAATATGTTACAATACTCACTAAGCATGAAACCGCTTAAATATTAATTTGCTTCTGCGCATTATTATGATTTTCAACATTTGACAATGATGTGTTGAGTATAATTTGTGTATTAGTACATTTATTTACTAGCTGTTATGTTTTGACGGGTACCAATTCGTAAATTATTAAGAAAGTAAAAAATATGAAAAGAATGTTGAGAATTGCTTCTTGATACTTTTGCCACAAGAAAATTGGGCCGAGGTGTAAAAATATATCGAATGCTTCTACGTTTGATAGGCAATTTTCTTGCACTGGGCCACTACTGAAATAATCGAAAACCGATTATAGGATCCCTTCCTTCCAATTTTAACGTATTGATGACATTTGTAACAATCTGGGATTACCTGTTACTCGTTCGACGAAGCGCAACGTGACAGGAATTTATCTGGGAATAGAGGAGAGGAATTCAAATGAGTTTACACTAATCCCCAATTCAGTAAGACGTTTCTCTCCTGGTAATCTTTGAAGAGTATGTATAAGCGATAAGAGTTATAATAGTGTACCCGCAAATCAAAATGATTAGTAAGGGAGAAGTTCAATCTGCCACCATGCACTTATGCTTCTTATAAATTTTAAGAAATTTAAAAAAAAAGTTTTTCCTCTATAATTTATAATGGGATTTAAATGAATACTTGTAATAGAATTTTAAAAATGAGCTCCTTAATTTAAAAGGAATTTAGGCTCAACGAAATAAAAACAGCCCAAAAAACTGCATTTCAAAATATTTTTAGACTAAACAAATATTTAAAAATATCGTTAGTTATATTATGAACATTGCTATTGCTCTAGGGCAGGGGTTCCCAACCTTTTTCCTACATCGACCCCTTTTAAAAGAATAGTTTTCTTCATCTACCCCCTCACATTTTTCTCTATAATATGCAGCATACAACATAATTATAACACTAATAATCTATATACCGTAACTTGGGGCTACTTGGACCCTAGGGGGTTACTTGGACCCAAACCGAAAAAGTCTTTTAAATTACACCTAAGTCTCTTGTTAATAAAATATAGGTATAATTCACAATCTCTCCAACAGATAGGAGCATTAGCTAGGACCTGAGGCACTTTACCCGTTCCAGCTCTTCCCACCTTTTTCTAGTTCAGGTTATGTTGCTTTGTGATAAAAACACGAATTTTTGTGACCTTAAAACTTCCACCTTCACTTCTTTACACACTGCAGTCCCAGATTAGATAAGGATAAATTTACATTTCAAGTACAGTCTTTAAGAATATAACAATAGTTTTAGATGGATATAGAATCAATTAACCCAGTAAAAATTATATGTATTAACTAGTGTGCTGATAAACTAACAATGGGGTTACTTGGACCCAAGCAAGAAAGTGGGTCCAATTAACCCCTAGTCACATTTTTGATTAGACATTCTCAAATTTCACTGTAAAAATAATATCATTACTTAATGTCGGGTTCCCTTTATTAAATGGTTAAACTGGTTCATGTGCATTTATTCGCAGATCTGATACAAAAATGCTCCGAAATTACAAGAGTTCTCCTGGGAGCAGAAAGTATGCGGATTTTACAGCTGAAAAATTAGAGAGTGTTTAAATGTTGTGATGTCAGGAGAAATGTCTCAGAGAGATGCCTCAACCCACTTTAAAATTAGTAGGTCCACTATGAAAAGGAGACTGAAGAATCGTTTATTGAACAAACCTGGACATCCAATCATATTTACTAGTGAAGAAGAGTTGGTCTGTGCCAGTCATTTAGACAAAATTTGTGATTTTGGATTTCCCGTAGACGAACTGGACTTTCGATTTATTGTCAAGTCTTACCTTGCAATGCATGAAAGATCAGTGAAATTTTTTCAAAACAGCCTCCTTGGGCGGGACTGGGTAAAATTAGTTTTGAAGACTCATTCACTGTTAACAATCACATTTGCAAATAAAATCGGGTTTGTGTTCAGTTTTAATGTAAAATAAATTTTTCATACATAAGCCTCTATTTTTATTTTAAGATCCTAGGTGCTACTTGAGCCCACTAACTATTTAAATTGTATATTTCATGTAAAATGTATGTTGGGTCCAAGTAACCACAATCACCGGGTTACATGAACCCAAATTTCAATAATTTATTAAATATATAAATAATTAAAATTTTGGTTTCAAAAAGACCTAAAATCCTGGGGAATCTTCAAATAAGTTGTTCAAATCAAGTTATCAGCACAAACATCTTTTTAAGGCTATCGTTGGGTAAGAAATGTACAAAAAGCTTCACTGACAGATAATGTACAGACCAGACTGCTGGACCTAAAGGGCTGAAATTTTGCATGGCGATTCTTCTTATAGTGTAGGGATGCACTAAGAAAGATTTTTGGAAAATTCTTCTTAGAATTTTTCAAATTAAATTTTTAAGCTGTTTTTGTAACTTATTTCAAGTTTGCATTTAAAATAATAATTTGAGGGTTATAAAATTTATATCCCGAGAAAGATCATAAAAAGTCCTTTAGAATGAAATCTTTTTCCAATCTTTACCTTCATTTTCTGATTTCTGGTGAATTTTCAAATATTAAATTTTAGAATTTAATTTATTAAATGCTGATCACGTGATTTCTTTTTCTGGTACTTTAAATAAATTTATCGTCACGTCCATAACAATGAAATAGGCAAAAAAAATTTTTCCCTTGCTGATGCGGCAGACGATTGGATATTATCCAAAAAAATATTAAAATACAGTAAAAGATATTTTCCTCAAAATGTACTATGTTAACTGCACTATATTCTTTAGTGTGTACTATTAGAATTAATTTGAATATTTTCTTCTACATTATATTGTCTATAAAAATATCTCTTACGATTTTTTTTATAAATATATTTTTTTGTTTTTTTACATAATTGTATACAATGATCACCGTATTTATTATATACACACACACACACACACACACACACACACACATATATATATATATATATATATATATATATATATATATATATATATATATGAAAGATATAAAATTTACAGGGGATCAACTTAAATTTTATAAAGTAAAGTAGGTCATTCCTACTATAAACATGGGTCGAGAGCCAGCGTGAGCGTTATTGTATACACATAGTTGAAGGTTATGTTCCACAGCAATAAATATCGTTCAGCCATCCGCCGCTCAGACGAATCGGGTGTTTACGGAATTGTACTTGGTTTTCAATTTTATAATGTTTTCCTTTTTCCTTTCTCGCCTCAATAATGAGTGATTAATAAATATAATTTGTCAGAGCCTCTGTAAAAATAAGTCGCGTAAAAGTTAAATTTGCTTTCTTTCATTTTGTATGATGTATGTTCTTTCTTCGTTTCTCTTCCATGTTTTAATCAATGTTTTTTGCATTTGAGTCTTTAAATTATCCACATGAATATTTTCTCATCTTTATAAAATATTTTAGAAATTATAAGAGTTTAAGAATTTGTTTTATTATATTGAAATATTAAAGTATGGTTTTGAATCTTCGTAATTTTATTATGTTGAAGGTTAGTCAGGAATATAAGTACTATAGGAGATTTTCTGGTGTAAAAGTAGAAATTCAAGGCGTAGTTTGTCATATAAACTGAGCGTCCTTCTAATAGCTGCTAGGGTGCCATAATGAGCCACGGATGATTTTTCACACCCGTCTGCTAATAAATGTTCGCCCACTCCAGAAATTTCTCAAAATAGAAAGAATAGAGAATAAATAAATAGGGGAAAAAAGTATAAAGCGAGATATGTTTGAATATATTGAATAAAGTGTGAGGAATATTACATATTTTATCAATTAAGAGAAGGATTTATATGTTTTGAACAAGCATGAGCAGTTTTACATGTTTCTTTCAATTCACATATTGGTTAGAGTTTTTAGTTGATTATTGAATGATTATGAAAAGTACATGAATAATAATGAGAAGGAAAGGAAGTTGTTTGGAAGATTGTAAAGAAATTTGAAGGGTGATAAATTTTGATTCCATACATTTAAAAACAAATACTTTTTCTCTTGTATTTTATGATGTGTTTTTGATTTAAAGGATAATAATAATGGTGATAATAATGTGAAGAGATCCGTTACCTATTTGTTTTGTTGGGTGCCTAACACCCCATTGACTCCACTTATGTGGTTAAACTTTGTGTGTTGTTTAAAAAAAAAAAAAAAAAAAAAAAAGCTATCTTGTTTAAACTCTCTTTTTGAGCTATTTCTGTGTGTACTTATTAATGTGGATCTCATAAGCAATTGTATAGTTGTAGTATTATTTTGAGAAAAATTTCTGGAACAGATGTGGACTTCTACATTACATTTGAGTATTATAGGTGTTTTTTATATTTTTGATATGTTAATAACTGATATTGTAATGAAGATTGTTGACACATGATGAAGATAACCTAACTTTGATGGATTTAGATACCTACCTAAATTTCCTAGTTAATAATATTTATTTAGAGAACTTTTGATTCTAGTTGGCCTTCCACAAATTACCATCTGAATTATTTTAAAAGAATATTTATTAAAAGGAATGTTGATGTGCTTAAGTTAAAGAAAAATTTTGTCAATGTTAGGGCTAACATGACATGTCACAGGTTACCCCTAATTTTGTCATGTGTGTTGATGATCTGAGTTATATTATTTTTGTTGACACCGGAGAACCCTTTTGCTAGCACAAGGGGTAGTTCCTCCCACAGAGGGATGAGCCTCTTGCTGTCTTTGCATCACAGCACCCTCGTGATCACTGACAATCTTTCACTTTAGATATCACAGAGGATAGTCCATTTCACCTCCAGGTTTGTCACTTATGTCATGATAGGTACCAATGCTTTTAGAATTTGACTATTTTGAAGTGAAACTAGTGACGATGTTAAAGCACACAATGTTTTTGAATATTACCTAATATGAAGCTGATGTCCATTTACATAATTAAGAAGTTATAACAAGTTATTTTGAGTTGTTTAATTTATTTATGATCTTATATATTGTTAAAAAACTTGACAGGTATCTAAATTCTATGCTGTAATTGAAGTAACACTTTCAGAATAATATAACAAATCAATTTTATAATTATTAAGGTGAATTTTGAATTTTATAATATTTAATTTAATGTCATGATGCATTCTTTTCCTCAGTTGCGTTGTTCTTGTTTTGTTTTTATTTTTCTATATTTTTTTTTCAAAAAATTGTCGGGTTGTGATGGCCACACAACTCGAAACTTTTTTTTTCATTCGGCAAAATTTTATTTTGGGTTTTGGGGTTTTCCTTTGAGAGCAACTACAGTTGAGAAACTGAATCCATTTATCTACATTTGTTCATCCACAAAAATTTTCTTTTGAAGTGGCGGGAGGAATTTGTTTTAACCTCCTTTCCAACTTCATAGTAAGCATTACTCAGCAAACGTGAGGATACACGGTTGTTTGAGAGAGATGTGATTTGTGTATAAGAAGTAAGGTATGTTAAAGGTATTAAATGTGTATTGCTATTGAAACGAATTTTGATGTAATGAAGTTGTTTTATTAATGTAACAGTACTTTGAAGAAAAAGAAGAGAAATTGATATGAAATTAATGTAAAAATATATAATATTGTAATTTCGCATGAATAGAGAATTGTTATGAATATAAGAGTACTCAAGGAAGTTTAAAAATATAATAGAGTGAATTTGATTGTGATATAAACAATGTCAGTATTAATAGAATATAAGGCGAGAACTAATAATAATACAATATGTGGACAGTGTTAAGAGGTAATTTCCAGGTAGTGTAAATATTTATATTGTGTTTTATTCATATCAAATATATCAAGATAATATGTCATGTAATCATAGAATTTATGTTATCGTCTTATATTTTGAATACCAGTCTTATATTTTGAACTTATACTGTAATTATGGTTAAGTGCATACGAAGCAAATAAGATGAAGGATAGTAGGGAAACCGCATGGACCTGCTATCTGGAGGAACCATTGTGGACTTTGCCAGATATTTTTATAATCTTCTGTTATATTCTGTACAATTGTAATATTTTGTAGTTTATTTTTTTATGTTATGTATGAGAGCCTCCACCCGGGTAGACAACGTTTTTAAAATGGGGGGAATATGAAAGATATAAAATTTAAGTTGATCCCCTGTAAATTTTCTTCCCTTCCCATGCTTAAGATGGCATTACCAAATTCTGTTTTCAAGAACCCAGGAATATTTCTCATAGCGTCAGCAATCCCTGGGCAAGCCACACTTTTCTATGCCCAAATAAGGCGATCGTCCTGCACAACTGATGCAGCTTGCAAGAAACATCTTTGGTCAGCAAATTCTTCAACCGCAGATACCTCTATACGCAAACCCCGGGAATCACTCGGGTGTTGGCTTTCCATTAGATAAGATGTCTGTTTAGCCACTCGGAAATAAGTTTCTTTTTCTAAAATTTCTGTAATCTGATCTTATTTCATTACATATATATATATATATATATATATATATATATATATATATATATATATATATATATATATATATATATATACCGGGTGGCCATAGTTAAACTGACAGTGCTCACAGTGTTCTGTAGCGCGATCTATTTGCGAGAATGACGCCACATTTTGTAGGAAGATTAAACAAGACGGGGGACGAAAGATTCCGCGAAAAAATAAATTAGTTCCAAAAGTCACCGCTAGGGGAATATTTGGCGCTGTGTAATAGAAAATAGAGTGTTATCAAATGCAAATCAATACGGAAATTACCTTTATTTTGCATTCAAATGAGGTTCAATGTGGCTGCCGTTGTTGTGGACCACATATTGCATTCTGTCCACAGTATGCACAACAACAGAAAGTAACATGTCTGCAAGAATCTCCCGTACAGTCCGTGATATGTTATCCTTCAACGTAGCCAGGTCCTGGACCACTCCTTGATAGACCTTGGACTTAAGGTAACCCCATAGCCAGAAGTCGCATGGGGTAAGATCAGGCGACCGAGGTGGCCATGCAGTTGGAAAGTAGCGGCTAATGACTCTTTCTGTTGTGAATTTCTGTCGTACCAGCTGTTGCACCCGTACAGCAACGTGTGGAGGGGCTCCATCTTACATGAAAATGATTTCCCCCAGGCATTGTCTTTGCTGAAGTGCCGGAATGACAAAGCTGTTCAACATGTGGCGATATTTCTCTCCGGTAACAGAACAGGTTTCCGGTCCTGTCGGGGTAATGTTCTCATAGAAGAATGGACCTACGATAAATTCCGCTGTGAACCCACACCAGACAGTTACCTTTGGTGAATGTAAGAGAATTTCTGTGACTGCATGTGGTGATTTGTCATCCCAAATTAGGCAGTTCTGGGTATTCACAGTTCCATGCAGGTAAAAGTGGGCCTCGTCTCCCCATAAGATTTTCCACGGCCAAGCATCATCCACCTCCATTCTGGCAAGAAAGGTGAGAGCAAAATTCAATCGCTTATCATGGTCGGGGTACAGTAACTCCTGTACACGGCTGATCTTGTACGGATAGAAGTTGATAATCTTTCGTAAGATTTTCCATACCGTACTGTAAGGCATATCCATATTCCGAGCTAATCCACGAGCGCTAGAGGTGGCAGCAATATTGTCTGGTCCTCTGTAGACAATCGCCGTGGCAACTGCTTCGATTGTATCCTGTGGTACAGGTTTTCGTCCTCTGCCTGACTGAACCTTCAGAGAACCTGTTTTCTCAAACGTCGCAACCATTGCTTTTAACCCATTAACTGACACAGGACCGTTACCTTTACGCATTTTTTTGTGCGTTCTAAAAGCATGAAGAGCGGCTGACGCATTGCACTGGTTGAGATAAAAGAATTTGACCAGTAACGCACTCTCGACTAAAGAAAGAGAGACATTGCACTTAAACTTTCAATCCGATTGATTCGAAACGTAACACATTGCCTTTTAAAACCCAAGCAGCTGGCACTGTGCCAATGGATGTAACGTGACATTTGAATAAAGAACTTCTTCTTCTGCTCAGCGTACGTGATATTGCAGATCACGAGACTTTATCGGTGTTTATGTAGATTTTACGCTTTTTTAAATTGTGTTGCCGTATTGCACTTGAACTAAATAAGAAAATGTGCATAATAAAAGGTAATTTTATTCCGTATTAATTGCATTTGTTAACACTCTTTTTTCTATTATACAGCGCCAAATATTCCCCTAGCGGTGACTTTTGGAACTAATTTATTTTTTCACGGAACCCTTCGTCCCCCGTCTTGTTTACTCTTCCTACAAAATGTGGCGTCATTCTCGCAAATAGATCGCGCTACAGAACACTGTGAGCACTGTCAGTTTAATTATGGCCACCCGGTATATATATATTTGTGAGCGAACGGTGGCCCAAAATTGAGAACGCAATTTCAAAAATTTTATTAACGAGTGACAAAGGTATCTCTCTGTATATATATATATATATATATATATATATATATATATATATATATATATATTTGGGCTATAATTGCATACATTGACCGTTGTATTTAAAAAATATGTATTCCGTAGCGAAGTGCGGGTTTTCAGCTAGTTGCACATAAAAAACGTAAAGATAACAATTTGACTAAGAATAGGAACGAAAATATTAGAAAATTAGGTTTATTAGGTTTATATTTTATTATTTTTGTATTATTTTAATTTTAATTTCCCAAATACAAACAATATTTCAGAAAGACAGATTGTAATTGCACTGAAGTTCGATTTTAATTTATGTGGTGGTTGTGCTTGATGCATCGAAACATTTTTTTTTAAATGTTTGACCTGAAATTTCTTATCATCGTATAGCCACAATAAATAACATAACGAATATAAATTATAATAATATAAACAATACAACATAAGGATAAAAATTTAAAAGCGGGCATAGACTGCCAAAGAAATTAACTTAAAACCTACCCTAGCGTTGAAAACTTATAACTTTTCAATAAAAGATTGAGCAGTTGCAGCAAATCCACATATTGAAGACGGACAAATATAACTAAAAATAAATAATCCAACATCCATTGAAACAGATTATAATATATTTCACTCTCAACTTAACAGAATAAAACAAATTTGTAATAACGCTTAAGTTTTTGGAACGAAGTTCTTTTACGCGGATTACAGTAGAGTGAACTGGCAGGAATCGTCACGTAACGAAAATTCGTTATGCCCCCTTCATAAGACCTATTTATCAAGGACTCTGTGGCTGAATGGTTATCGCATTGGACTACCATTCAGCCACAGTATCGGACTATCGCACTACGGAGCGAGAGGTCCCTGGTTCAAATCCCCGCACAAGCGCTGGCCGATTCTATTCCCACTCATTCTTGGAATAGCGCAGTATATATATATATATATATATATATATATATTATAATATATATAATATATATTATATATATATATGTATGTATGTATATATATATATATATATATATATATATATACATAATCAGTAGAAATCTACATATTAAATCACGTTTAGAGTTGAAAAAATAACGTAGGAACTTCGTTCCTGACGGGGTCCCCCGACCGCACAATTTTTTTTTTTTTTTTTTGGAGGCATGTGACATTTTCCAAGAAAACCTACGTAAGAACAATTTTCCTAATAATTTCGGCAATTTAAAAGTTTTAAAAAACTGGCATTTAGACTCGGGTATATTTTAAAGACGTTTAGGACAGGGTTTCTGTTTCTTACTTTTTTAAAATTTCATTGGGATGTGGCGCTGTGGTTTTGCTACAGTGATGTAACTACTAGGGTAAAAATTGGCTGCTGTTTTACCATAACCGTCACTTACTGTTTTAGGGTACGTGTGCATCTTTGCTTTAGTCTTTGCATTAGGATTGTATGTTTACTTGCATGTATGGTGCGTAGAGCCCTTAGTACAAGTTTTCCGTGTCTTTTCATTTCCTTTGTCTGTCTGTTTCAATGGGGATCTCAGGGCCTTGGGATGTCTTTTGGTTATACCTGCATCCTATTCAGAAAGTTCCCCTTGAGGTAACCGATTTGGTTAGGCTCCCTGATGACGAGACCAGTCGGTTACCTCGATTTCTGGTTTAGTTCCGGCACTACCACAGAATCTTGCCTTTGGTGCGTGGAGCCCTAAGTGCTTGTTTTCTGTTTGTTTTTTGTCTACATTTTTCCTATCATTATCTTGCACTGTTGGATTATTTATTTTTAGTTATATAACAAATATAAATATATATTTTACTAAACAATTTAACTGACTTATATGTAATTATAATATAATTTCATTCGACAGATATACAAAAGCGTCATGACATTCGACTTTAGATGGGTGGATAACTCCGCCCTATGCAAATCTGTATTTATACATACTAAAATGGGTATTATTATATAATAATTACATTCCCAAAAAATTAAATAATTTTAAAACAGAAAAATTTATCATCGACCCCCAATAGACCCCTGGAATACTGGAGACATTTTAAACTTCCATCGAACCCCAATGGGACCACCTGGACCCCGTTGAGAATCCCAGCTCTAGGGCATACACGATTTTTATGATATGTGTATTCTTATATTATAAACTGTGGTAGTTAAAATGAAGGCACACTGTAAAGCCTCTAAAAATGGACTGTCACTTTCAAACTACTGCTACACTTATGAGAAAGGCTACTTAAATTTACAATCATGACTACAGTTTACTCTGGTTGTAAATGCTTATAGAACTGTCAAAAAGTTTTTAAGAAATTATAAGTAAAGTGAGTTACTTGTGGCACCCACATAACTTCTAAGGGCTTAGATCCTCAGAGAGGGCATTATAAGTTGCCCTCTCTGAGGATGTACATTAAAAGACATGTTTTTCACATGACACGCAACCGAATCGCGTTAGCGCTAAGCATAATATCCTTTGAAACTGTCTCATGTCAGTTGCACTAATGGAATATGAGGGGGAATCGTTAACAATCATCCATCTTATTTGATGCTGTTACAAGATCTTTTTGTGGTAAGTTAACACCTTTGGTATTATCACTAGCTGAAAACCTGCGCTTCGCTACGGAGTACATTCAAATTAAATACAACGGTCAATGTATGCAATTAATGCTAAAAAAATAAATATATATATTTATTATAAATGCGACGATCAATGTATACAATTGATGTAATATATATATATATATATATATATATATATATATAAAAAAATCGTAACGGATATTTATTTTTTTTGGATAATATCCAATCGTCTGCTGCATTAGAAAGAAAAAAAAATAATTTTTTGTCTATTTAGTTGTTATGAACGTGACGATAAATTTATTTAAAGTACCAGAAAAAGAAATCACGTGATCAGCATTTAATAAATTAAATTCTAAAAATTAATCCTTCAAAATTCTCCAAAAATCAGAAAATAGAGGCAAAGATTCGTAAAAGATCTCATTTTAAAGGAATGTTTATGATCTTTCTCGTGATATAAATTTTATAAAACTCAAATTATTATTTTAAATGCAAACTTAAAAAAAGTTACTAAAACAGCTTAAAATTTAATTTAAAGGAATCTAAGAAGAATTTTTCAAAAATCTTTCTTAGTGCACCCCTAAACCATAAGATTAATCGCCATGCAAAATTTCAGCCCTGTAGGTCCAGCGGTTTGGTTTGTGCGTTGTATGTCAGTGAGTCAGTGAGTCAGTTACGGAACTTTTTTATATATATAGATTAGGGATATGTAAATTTCGCTTAAAGAATATCGAAATTTCACAATAACAAAAATACAATATATAAAATTTCACATTTATTCGCAAAAAAATATAAATTCAAAAATTTCGCATTTATTTAAAAAAATTAAAATTTTACTTACTTGTATAGATAAGTATAAAAATTCTTAGTTAAAAAGCTAACATTGTAGTAGTCTCCATATCAAGTCTTTGCCTCCTGTCATTAATTACTATATTGTACATACTGAAATATCTCAGCATTTAATCTGTTAACGGGATAATAGAGGATTTCTATAGCTTTGCATAGCCTTTGCAAAGTTAAGTTAGCAGCATTTCGTAGCAATTAAAATCTGCATAACATCAACAGGAGTCTCTTGGTTAACTACTGTAAATAGCTCAAATATTCCCCTATTAGTTGCCGTGTTCTGTGTATGGATCTGTCATGTAACGCTTTTGGAGCGACCGCTTCATAAATATATCAGCCTATGGCATCCATTTTGTTTTATGAGTTAGGCTTAACAAGTTAAAAGTAAAGTTCGAAAAGAATATTTGCTATCTAAACCCAAATAATTTCAATTAAAACAACGTAATATCGACACAAATCAACTTTATTTCGATTTTTAGACGGCTGTAATACAGTATACGGCTAGTATTCATTTTATATACTCATAACTTGAAAATGTAAGCACGAATTGTAAAAATGACGAGTTGAAATGAGAGTAAAAATGAGGATTGAAAAAAACACGAGTTGAAAATGTAAACACGAGTCATTCATTCACCGTGATTCATTCATCGTCGTTAATTTAAGAAAAATTGAATCAGAGAATCTTCTCCACAATAAAACAGTTTTTCACTATATTATTATTTTAATATATATATATATATATATATATATATATATATATATATATATTATATATATATATTATATATATATATATATATATATATATATATATATATATATATATATATATATATATATATATATATATATATATATATATATTTATATTTTAACCGTATAATATTTATATTTTAACCATATAATATATATATTTTAACCAGATATTACAATAATGTCAAATTTAGTATTTTCGGAAAGTTGCAAACCCGACGCATGCGTAGTGATATGTTCAAAACTGCGTACGGTAGAAATGAATATTTCTAAATTGCCAATACACGTGGCTTTCATGTGCTCCCATGTCGCTTTCATGTGATTTTTCGTAAAGCATTCTATTTGATGATAGTGTTTCAATTTCTGTTTAATATTTTCTTTTAATAGTACTTTTATAACGGTTTGTATTCTATTCGATTTCTTATTTAAACGGTGTGACGTAACAAATCGGACAGCTTTTTTTTTTATTTATTTTTTTTTTATCTTATTTTATTTTTTTATTTCATAATGTCTGAATGATTATATTTGGATGTAAATTTCAAGCTAAGTAACTGAATTTAACCTTTTAATTGTGTTTAATTGAATATTTATTTGCTTAATATTGTTCTTTTGTTCATACTGATTTTTCGTAAAGCATTCTATTAGGATGATAGTGTTTTTAATTTCTGTTTATTATTGTATTTTTGCACGTGAGTAATTTGTATGATTTTTTAATCTCATTTTCTTTAGTTTATATATTTTATTTTTGCTTAATATATTTATACATAGCATATTTATACATGTATATAGCGTAATACATGAATATATAATACATTTATATTAAATTGAAATAGATTGAATTGCATCATTAAATGTGAATTTATTCTTCTTTATTGAAATTGACTGCAAATTTTTTTACACATGAGTAATTTGTATGATTTTTTAATCTGATTTTCTTTAGTTTATATATATTTTATTTTCGCTTAATATATTTATACATAGCATATTAGTTAGATTGTGCAAGTCGAATTTTCCCCGAAAAGTAGTAAAAAAAATAATTTTCTCATTTATTCGCTCGTATCGGCAAGTTTCGAATTTATTCGCATCTATTTCGTAAATACGAAAATTACGTATCCTTAATTATCATCTTTTTCTTCTACTATAAGAGTTTAGCCCTGGTCTGCACTTACCCCACAACAGTTCCTTACTGGGGGTAAGTGCAGATGTTTCTTCAAATTTTCCTTTCTCATGATTTTTAAACTGACATATTAGACTGTTCTTCGCTACTTTTATCATTGAAATAACTTTGAATGAATAAAAAAAGTTCCACCACTGTTACATATATTCTCTTTTTTTCCTTTCGTTTCACTTTCTGCACCCGAAACTGGAAAGAAATGCATAACTCGACGAATCTTCGTTAAACTCAAGAATATCAAAGACCAATAGAATCGTCACGAAACAAAGGCTATCCAAGAACAAAATTAAGAAGGCGCAGTTAGAAAGGCATTAGATTGATCTGAGTTCCAGAAGTGAAAAATTTCAACTAATTAGTTTTATATTTAAAAAAAAATGCTGTTTTTAAAGATCGAAATATATCTTCAGCGCGAAAGACTAACTCTTAAATAAAGATTTATTTTGCACGAAATTTACCGCAAAAAGCCTGTCAAAATATAATTCCAAATTCAGACATGTGATTACAGAATACCAGGAAAAAAAAGTGGTAGGATAAATACGAGGAAATCGCCGAGAAGAATCGAAATTTTGCTGCCATTAATGCTGAAAGTAACGATTGTTTGAATAAATACTAAAGTATTTTTTTTTAATTGCAAAACATTTTTTCAAAGCTGTAAAATAAAAACACCACTAACAAAATACATTTGTTTGTGTTTGCATTAGAATGAGTGTTTCGTTGTGAATCTTCTAAATAAACAAGAGAGTATTTATTTATTACCACAAGCATTAATATTACATGCAAACAAAGGGCGTTAAAAATAGCAGTTGGTCTTACAAATTCTTCTTTTTATGTTAAATACTCTAACGTTATTTTTTAAACTTTATTTAATAGTCTTTGTTATATAAAGAAATAAATATGAATAGAATTACTTTTCATGGACAATAAAAGTGACTTATTTACATCAGAAGGAAGAAAAAAAAATTTTAAGCGAGAGAAATTCTTCTTAGAGAAAGTAATATGTTGTTTTTCTTATCGCAATATTTCTTGACATTTCCTCGTCCCCTTTCAATTTTTTTTCTCAGAAAGCAGCTTTTTTTTTGGCCATTGTGCTTTATTATGTATTCCGAGGAAGAGAGTAGCAGGGATTTGAAATTATTTTAATCTCGAACTAGTAATTCCTCTGCATGTTATGAATTTTTGATGGCAAGGGGAAGGCGAGAAGCATTAACAAAAGACGCGTAAATATGTATTCTCAATAATTATTAAGATTTGTTGCAATAAACCTCTATTTGAATTATACGATACTAGCTGAAAACCCGTACTTCACTACAGAGTACATTCAAATTAAATACAACGGTCAATGTATACAATTAATGTCAAAAATATGTATATTTATAATAAATACAACGATCAATGTATGCAATTGATGTAAAAAAACAAAAAAATATATTTATAAAAAAATCGTAACGTATATTTTTATGGACAAAATAATGTAGAAGAAAATATTCAAATTGAATCTAATGGAACATACTAAAGAATATAGTACAGTTAATATAATACAGTTTGAGGAACATATATTTTCTTGTATTTTAATATTTTTTTAGATAATGTTCAATCGTCTGCCGCATTAGAAAGAAAAAAAAATTGTCTATTTCTTTGTATGCAAGCGACGATAAACTAATTTAAAGAACAAGAAAAAGAAATCACGTGATCAGCATTTAACAAATTAAATTCTAAAAATTAATCTTTAAAATTCCTCAAAAATCAGAAATTGGAGGCAAAGATTCGAAAAAGATGTCATTTTAAAGGAACTTTTATGATCTTCCTCGTGATATAAATTTTATAACACTCAAATTATTATTTTAAATGCAAACTTAAAAAAAGTTACTAAAACAGCTTAAAAATTTAATTTAAAGGAATCTAAAAAGAATTTTTAAAAAATCTTTCTTAGTGCACCCCTACACTATAAGAATCGCCATGGAAAAGTTCAGCCCTTTAGGTGCAGCGGTTTGGTCTGTGCATTGTATGTCAGTGAGTCAATCCGTTACGGAACTGTTTTATATATATAGATTATAAGATAAAACAGATACCTTATGATTTAATTTATCCTATCCCCGAGAATATGAAATCTGAGTGTACTTAGGGGACGGACAAGATGATGAAAAACAATCAAAAGGGAATTTATTTATTTTTTAATTTTGGTTTCAATATTTCGTTCACTTCTGTAGAAGAAGGGAGAGCAATGGGATAATATCACCCGATATTAAAGCTGCTGGATTCCCTCAGCTCAATGTTAACGCGCAGAGAAAATAATTCCCAGAACGGTTGACTCGGATTGAAAGTTTTTGTTTCAAGTTGTACTCTGTAACAGAGAAAGAAATGTTTCATTCTGCTATCTCTTTCGTTCTTTAAAAACCAGGCCAATAATATTTTTAACTTTTAATTATTTGGCAAAAATGGGGTATACCATGTATATAATTTCCATATAATTTCGTTGGGTGGACGAAATGTCTAAAATGAAGAGTAACAGACTCGAAAATTTCTTTCTTTAATAACAATAACATCGATGCTCGAATTAAATTAGCGCGATCATCCGAGAACTGTTCTCGTAACAACTGAATTTTAGGGTTTCGACATCTCGATGGTTCTGGGCACAATATTCCTATTTGTTTTTGAATTGAACTAATGTGTTATTAAGGATAAAGTACATTGTTTGACGATTTCGTGTAACACCACTAACGGACAAACCTTTTCGTTGCTCTTAAATAGTAAATTTGGGGTTATTTCAATTGAGAGGTTTCCGTTGAAAAGTAGGTAAGTACCAAAATTTCCAAAAAGTATTTTTTCACTGATACAAGGATTTGTTCCAAGGCTAATGGCGTGGAAAAGGAGGAAAGTGCATAGCTAAGAACTAAACCAAACTCTCTTGGCACTTTCCCCGCCATTAACCTTGGAACAAACCCTTGTATAAGTGAAAGAATACTCTTTTCACTGATACAAGTATTTGTTCCAAGGCTAATGGCGTGGAAAAGGAGGAAAGTGCCTAGCTCAGAACTAAAGAAAAATATCTAGGCACTTACCTCCTTTTCCCCGCCACTAGCCTTGGAACAAACCCTTGTATCAGTGAAAAAATACTCTTCAAAAATTTTGGCACTACCCGCTTTTCAACGGGAACGCCTCAATTATAGAACCAGTGGGGTATGGATCGCGAAAATTGAATTTTGTTGTGCAGTTTAAATGCATGACGCTTGTGGCAATTGAAAAATAAATTTTTGGAAATGTTAAGCGGAAAATATATTGTTTGGCAATAAAATTGAAAAAAAAATTACAAAAAAGTCCGCAGAAACATTTTACAGATGCTAATACAGGTTTTTGGCTTTGTTTGTTACAAGATAGCGGTTATCAAAAATTTTCATCCGAGAAATGTTCTAGTGTTGGACGTGGGGGTTGGAGTTACTCAGGCGTAAAAGTAATTAACAACCAGTGTATAAAAGAAATAATTTCAGTTTATTTACACAGAGAATTGAAAATAATGTAGTCCGTCTCCCACGGAATCCAAACCGGTAGTCATAGTACTACAAAAAGAGAACATGATCATATTATGCGAATGTCCCCGCTAGAGGCGCCCTCTTGCGTCAAACTTAAAAAAAGATTGACAGATAAGATTATTAAAGCTCAAAGTTCAATGTTCAGTTCGGTGTTCTACACTAGTAACAACTGGATTTTCAAGTATCAATAAATCGATAGTTTTGGCTGCATTAATCTCATTCGTTTTTGGATTAAATAAAGGTATTTTTCATGGCAAAGTATATTGTTTGACGATTTCGTGTAATATCACTTACCGACAAACCTTTTTATTACTCTCAAATACTAATTTTCGGGTTATTTCAATTATAGAACAACTAGGATGTGGATTTCGAAATTTAAAAAAAAATTGTACTCTTTTAAATTATTTTGTAATAAAGGAAGAATTTTTGACTCCAATGTCACATTACACTAATTTATTAAATTAATTCTTCTAATTTATTAAATAATCCATAAATAAAAGGAACATAATTTTTTTATTGCAATAATGTAAACGAAAAGGGAAAACAAATGGAATTTAAAACGAACAGGAGGAAAATTTCCGTTTCTACTAGGTTTTAAAGCCTAGTTTTTTTTACATAACTCGATACGTTGATTCTCTACTTTGTAATATATTTATAATGCAATAAGTTTTTAACATGTACTAGTTAGTACCCGTCAAAACATGACGATTAGATAGTAAATAAATGTACTAATACACAAATTATAATCAACACATCATGGCCAAATGTCAAAAATCCTAATAATGTGCAGAAACAAATTAATGTGTTTAAGCGGCATCACGCTTAGTGAGTATCTAAAGCCAGATTTTAAAAAATGTCCCTGAACATGCGCAGAAAGAAATTTTTTAATTGTAAATTATCGCTAATTAAACAGCACGAAATAAAAAAATTCCATCAGGTTTAATCTTATATTTCACAAACATAGTTATCATAAAAAAATGGCAGAGAGAGACCTAGAGAGATTCATCGGATAGTGTTTATCGATAAAACATGTCACTGAGCATGCGCAGAAATATATTTTTTAATTGTAAACTAACACTAATTAATATAAATTGCGGTTACAAAAACCAAATTTGACAAATCTACAGATTACAATCTTCCGTTTAAGACCAAAATGAAGTAAATTTATGCAGTAGTTTTCTCTCACGGACAGTCCAAAAAGTCGGCGTATTAACTTAAATATATAGATATATATTAACTTAAATATATAGATATATGATATATCGTTTGCAGTAGGATATTAGAAATGTCGTCTACATAAGGAAATGATGTCCATTTAAAATACAGTTCCTTACCTTTTCCCTCCGAATTATTCAAATTAAAAAATATTATTAGCGTTAGTTTTAAAGTTGAAAAATATATCGGAGTAAGAAATTTCTTTCTTTATTACGGAGTACAATTTGACAAAAGAAAAAAAAACTTCAAATCCGAGTCGGCCATAATTGGGAAAATTTTCTTCATAGGTTAACACTGAGTTAAGTGAATCCAATAGAGCTGCAGCCTGAATACTAAAGGAAAGTGTGAAGTAACAGCTGTCAAAAGTACATCCTGAATGAAGAGAGGATTGCCAACATCTAAAACATGATCGAGACACTTCAAAAGTGGAAGAATTTGCCGGGCCCACTCACATCATTGGCCGCGTTTAATGCTTTATAGATTGAAACGAGCTGGTTAGAAAAACGGAGTGCACAACAACCTAACTTATCCGGATATGAGGAATTTGAGATTTAGCTTCCAAAAAATGAAGCACACAACTTATTCTAAACACATGCAGACACTTTTTTCGTGTATAACGGCAGTACTTTCTATGAATGAAATCTAGATACTGTCATAAAAATTCAGGTACAGTGTCACAACTCTCCATTTTTTACATCTTAACCAAGATCGAGACACTTCAGACGTGGAAGAATTTGCTGGGTTCACTCACGCTGACTGCGTTTAATGCTTTGGAAATTGAAATGAGCTGGTTAGAAAAACGGAGTGCACACGTACCCAATTTGCCCGGATATGAGGAATTTGAGACTCCAAAAAATGAAGCACACAGCTTATTCTAAAAACATTCAAAGACTTTTTTAATGCATAACGGCAGTACTTTATATGAATGAAATCTAGATACTGTCATAAAAATTCAGGTACAGTGTCACAACTCTCCATTTTTTACATCTTAACCAAGATCGAGACACTTCAGACGTGGAAGAATTTGCTGGGTTCACTCACGCTGACTGCGTTTAATGCTTTGGAAATTGAAATGAGCTGGTTAGAAAAACGGAGTGCACACGTACCCAATTTGCCCGGATATGAGGAATTTGAGACTCCAAAAAATGAAGCACACAGCTTATTCTAAAAACATTCAAAGACTTTTTTAATGCATAACGGCAGTACTTTATATGAATGAAATCTAGATACTGTCATAAAAATTCAGGTACAGTGTCACAACTCTCCATTTTTTACATCTTAACCAAGATCGAGACACTTCAGACGTGGAAGAATTTGCTGGGTTCACTCACGCTGACTGCGTTTAATGCTTTGGAAATTGAAATGAGCTGGTTAGAAAAACGGAGTGCACACGTACCCAATTTGCCCGGATATGAGGAATTTGAGACTCCAAAAAATGAAGCACACAGCTTATTCTAAAAACATTCAAAGACTTTTTTAGTGCATAACGGCAGTACTTTATATGAATGAAATCTAGATACTGTCATAAAAATTCAGGTACAGCGTCACAACTCTCCATTTTTTACATCTTAACCAAGATCGTGACAATTTGAGACTAGGCTTCCAAAAAACGAAGCACACAGCTTAGTCTAAAAACATTCAAAGTCTTTTGTCGTGCATAACAGCAGTATTCTATATGAATGAAATCTAGATACTGTCATAAAAATTCAGGTACAGCGTCACAACTCTCCATTTTTTTACAATTTTAATTCATGTTTTATTCTGTCATTTAAAATACAGTACTATTGGCTTATTTTATAGGTTCTTGCTAGTGTAGTATTTTCTTTTGTTTTTAGTTTTTTGATCAAAATGTTTTTCGATAGTCTATATATATAAAACAGTTCTGTAACTGACTGACGGACTGACTGACTGACTGACTGACATACAACGCACAGACCAAACCGCTGGTTCTAAAGGGCTGAAATTTTGCATGGCGATTCTTCTTATAGTGTTGGGGTGCACTAAGAAAGATTTTAGAAAAAATTCTTCTTAGATTTCTTAAAATTAAATTTTAAAGCTGTTTTAGTAAATTTTTTTAAGTTTGTATTTAAAATAATAATTTGAGTGTTATAAAATTTATATCGTGAGAAAGATCGTAAAAATTCCTTTAAAATGAGATATTTTTCAAATCTTTACCGCCATTTTCTGATTTTAAGGGAATTTTTAAAGATTAATTTTTAGAATTTAATTTATTAAATGCTGATCACGACGTTTCTTTTCTTTTTGTGATAATTTAAATTAATTTTGCGTCACGTGAATGACAACGAAATAAACTGACAAAAATATTAATATACAGTAAAAGATAAAATTCAACCCCTAGACTAATTGAGATGGAAGTTTTATTAAGAATTTAGTTCAAATTAATTAAGAGTTTAATTCTCTCAAAAGCAATTTCATTATTTTTTCATTCTAATTATCCTAAAATGTACTCTGTAGCGAAGCACGGGTATTCAGCTAGTTTTTCCATAAAATAGTTATTGCTAACTATGACATTTTTATATTAGATTTGCTGAACCGTAGATATCAGGTTCACTATAGAAATCAAAAATCCAGGTACAGTATAGAAATCAAAAATCCGGATAAGTCGGTGATTCAGACGGATCGAAACCCCATTGAATCCGGATTATCAACGATCTACTGTACATATTATCTTTGCGGGAGAAAGCAATTTATCGCACTGTGATTTTGGTCCGAAAAAAATGCCTAAGCAGGAAATTCCCGTAAATTTCTAGTACATTTTTTTTTACTGCCTCAAAGTCTAGACCCGTCATCAAAATACTCCTACTTTATTATGTATTTGTCAGGCCCCGCAACTTGATTTTATTCGTTTGAGCTCTATTACTAGCCTTCTCCCTTCGCGTCTTCTCTTTTTACATCCAAGGTGACAAGGCACGCAGTAATCTCGGTTTACCTGTTTAGGTGCTCGATGAAGCGCGACGTGACAGGACTGCATCGCAAGAATAGAGAGCCCGAAATTCTGGCTCACAATAAATCCAGTATGCATTATACCCTAAGTAGATACACCGAGAATGTGCGTCATAAGAGTGTCGAGATGCGAGTAAGGAGAAACTGCAAAAAATATCTGGCTTTTCATGCACTGAAATACGAGCGATTATTTGAAATTGGAGACTCGTTTCAAGAGATAATATTCAAGTTTTATGGCAACAGAAATCTTAAATTGGAATAATACAGTAGAGTCCCGATAATCCGAACTTCGGTAATCCGAAACTCCGCCTAATCCGAAACCAAAAGTCAAAAAGAACTAAGGTTACAATAAAACCACAGTAATACTACGTAATATAAAGTATATTTCTGAAAATTACAAGAAAATTCAAAGTTAGACAATGTGCTGGACTAATTATTACCGAACTACAATGGTTTGCAAAAAATCTGTTGAATTTTTTTATTGAAGAGAAGAATACCTCTCCTTTGAAGCCAAATGCAGCCGCGGTGTCTGAGGTTGATACCCTCTGCTCGCTGTCACCGTCTGCTTCACCTTCACTCTCGTCTGAGACGTTGGGTTCTTTCAAAACCATTTCAACAATCTACTGATCGTCTAAAATCTCACACTCTACTGAACGAACAACTTATACTGCAGTCACACACATCTAGACACGCAGTCCCCCGACACTTGTTGACACATTTGGGGGTCGATTAGTTACGGTCCTCCCCCAAGGTCCCTCGAATCTCTTTGATCATCTGCTGTGAAGACCGCTCGACCGAAGGATCGCTGCACAGAGCGCTGCCCATAAATCACTCGTTTTCCCCCTGTGTACTGTGCAGTGCAGATGTGTGTGACTGAAGCATTACACTCTACTGTACTGTACTAGGCAGAGTTCCGCTCTACCCATTTCGTCCCGAGATTTGGTAATGTTTAGACAGACCTTATAAAATGAACTGTTTAATCACGCATAATATGTAATATTTATGTAATCACAAGTCATTATGTAATTTAAGTATATTTTAAGAATGATTTCGCTTAATCCGAAAAATTCGTTAATCTGAAATGGGTCTGGTCCCAATTATTTCAGATTATCGGGACTCTACTGTAATAATAATAAAAAAAAAACATGACAGCATAGAGTGTCGAGATGCGAGTAAGGAGAAACTGAAAATAATTACAAGATAAAAAGAACTTTTTATATACCACGTTTTAAAATTTTCTTTTGAATCATGAACTTGACAATTCTCTCTTAATTGCACAAACCTTCATATAATCATTCTTTTTCACTTTCTTTTATTTAATTTTAATCACTTTTTAGTCGTTTCCACTATCCACAGACTTTATAAACTTTAATTTTTATAATTTTTTTTAAAATTTTCCGCACAACATTTTTCTAAACAAACTAAATTCACATGTATTCTGTTTTCAAAATCGTCAAACGCCATTACGAAAAGTGCAAGCATTGAATTCGATCGAAGCACCACCTTGCGGATGCTAAAAGTATTAAAAGAATGCATAGTCATCGTGTTCTGAACTATTCTAAAAGTTTCAAATGTCTAGCTAGTCGGAAGTTAGTTAAAAATCGATTGCAATATTTGTACTGGACAAACACACACACATACAAACAAACAAGAAAGCGAGTTAATAAAAACATGGTAAAAATGTCTGGCTTTTCCTGCACTGAAATACGAGTGATAATTTGAAATTGGAGACTCATTTTAAGAGATAATATTCACGTTTTATAGCAACAGAAATCTTAAATTGGAATAATAATAATAAAACAAAAACCCGTGACAGCATTAGGTTATTAGGGTAATTTAACGATTAAAGGGTGCAGATTAAATAAATGAAACAAATTTTAGATCTAGAATTTTTGTCATAGTGCAAAACCTTTCGAAATGTGAATGCATATCAGATCAGATAATCGGAAATGCATGCTTTCCATATCTAATGGTAAAGGATTTTAGATTTCTTGCATTGCTACATAAGTGAATTTTACTTAACGTGGAGGTTATTTCTAACACGTCTTGTACAAGGGTGTATTTCTATACTCTTTTTAAATTATAAAGCATAATATCTTAGTATAAGTGTAAAGATATTTTTTATGGTAAATTAGCAGTCTGAAGGTTTACTGAGTAATTCAAATAATTACGGGATTTCAATTTTTTTAGTAGTGTGAAACGTTCCGAAATTTTTTTATTGTTCCATATTAAGGATAAAATTGATTTGAGTCACAGTTATTTAGTCCGAGAAAAGTACTTTCCCATATAAGAATGAATTTTGGTTTAAGTACATGAACTTCGGGTTGTTCTATTCTTTCATTTATGGAATGAAACATAAATTAATTTTTATAGATCATAATATAGAATTAATAAACGAAGAAACTGATATAAAGTTAATATATTAAGTGATGTAGAGTATAATATGTTATAATTAATAGTAAATCGTCATTCTTATAATTTCTCTATATTAATAAATAATTAATATGGAGCAGCTATAAGATTAATAATTTTATTATAAGAATAGAACAATTTTTCATTTATGGAAAGAACACTTATTTAGAATGAAGTTTGGTATGCTCTATTCTTCCATTTGTATTTTCTTCCATGTACACGTTTTCTACTTATTTTCAAAACTAATTGGTAAAAAGAAAAATGGAAGCTTGTCTCGTATATCAAATAAGGGACTTTTGCTGCCTTTATTGAGGGATTTGAAACTTTGTGATATGTCAGTTTTTATCCAGATAAAAACAAGTTTTTGGTCACTCATACAGAAACGAAATTAAGCCCATTTGAAGAAAAATGAAAGAAAATTGAGAGGAAGTAGTTATTTATTTGCTTATTTTACTTAAAATTTTATTTTATTTTATTTTTAATGCGGGGGTACTTGGCGTTATATTTTCGCACAATACACTGCGGAAATTATTGACTACTTATCTGGGCGCACCATACAAGTGAGTCCTAACTACTCCCTAGTGTTATGTCAATTTTGACCGAGCACCCGAGGAGCAACATCAAGAGGGCTCGTACCTTCCCCATCCTTCTGACCACATGGAAGGACTTTACTGTATACAGATTTAAAGTGTCCATTTCCGGCCTAGACACAAATGCATTTAATGACTGGTGCTCGTCAGTATTCAAACATAGCACCTTCTGTCTGAAACCCAACGTGCTACCACAAGGTTGCTTTGGGCCCTAGGAAGTACAGTGAAACTTCTCTACCAGCCACCCCTTAAAACGCCCCCCCTTTTTTCTGAACCATGACTGACAGCCTTACAGAAGTTTCACTGTATTTATAAAATGTTTGAAAAATTCAAATATCTGTGACATTAACCCTTCAGCGGGCGCGCACGTGTACAAAGTGCAACATTTTCGTAATTTTGAATGGTTTGTTTTTACGTGTAAGCCCGTCTGCACATGGAGCAACTCAAAAGAAACTGATTACCGACTCAAATCACGAACCAGTCCGTAATGAGTCGCAACCTATGTAATTGAATGGAGCCACGCACACGGCGCAACTGGTTACAAACCCGTCCGACGGGTTTGTAACCAGTTTGAGTCGGTAATCAGTTTCTTTTGAGTTGCTCCATGTGCAGACGGCCTAAGGTTTGAATGTTCTAAGCAGTTTCTATTTATAGCTACACCCTTTCTAATGCAGGTCTGATTTTCTGACCCTTGTATTCCTTCCAATGCATTGTTAGTCGTGAATTAACCGTGAATTAAACCAGCGATTATACTGGACTACAATACGACAAAACCAGGAGTCGATGTAGTCGATCAAATGTGCAGTTATTGCACGGTATCCCACATATCACGAAGATGGACAATCTTATTGTTTTTTATTATTTTCGACATTAGGTTTTGCTATAAGAATCCAGTTGCCCTTAGATCCAATAAACCGGACAGTTTTAAAATAAGGTGATTGTATCTGCATTCTTTGGTTTTTAATTATAAACATATCTCAATGTTATCCACATTTTCGTATCTTGTCATAAGACGCAGAATTATTATTTTCAATTTGAAAATAAAAGCCTATTACAAAAGGAATAATCAAGGTTGAAAGAGACGTTGCACTTTCTGCCACGTGCGTCTACTGGTGTTCCAAAAATTGGCAACCCGCTGAAGGGTTAAAATTGAAACTTTTTGTATCGAAGTGTTTGAATCTACTTTCCTCCTACTGCAAGCATATGAAAAATTCTTAAATAATCCATAAATTAGAAGAACATCATTTCTCTTTTGTTGCAATAACGTAAACGAAAAGGAATAACGGACGGAATTTAAAACGAACAGGAAGAAAATTTTCCCTTCTCTACTAGGTTTTAAAGCATAGTTTTTTAACATAACTCGATATGTTGATTCTCTACTTTGTAATATATATACAATGAGATAAGTTTTTAACATGTATATCGTTTTCAGTAGGATTTAGATAGTGGTCAAAATGCCTATGTTGGTAGCTAAACCATTCTTGTGCTCGTAAAATAAAGTAAATCCAATTTTAAACAGGTAAGACAGATAAACGAAAAACTAAGTTTCTTCTGAGAGGATACTAGTGGAACATTTTAAAATCCTATTTTAAATTTTGTGTCCAGTGGCACGTAAGTTGGTTATTGGACTAATGAAGAAGTACAACTTCATTCGAAAGTAAATGATTTTACGGCTCTTCTCGGTTTATTGGATAGATTATAAAGACTCAAATTGAGATATTTTCTTAGTTTTTCTAATTCATCCAAAAGAGTACAATATCTTCGATAAAAAAGGAGAAACAAAACAAAACAAATTACGTTTATATAGAGAAGTGACCAGTTTGCGATATTTTTAATTATATTTCATTGCCTATACCTCAAAATTTGATTCCTGCAACGAAATTGGTATTCATTTCTAATTTCATTGTTGACATTTGTTTGCTGAAAAAGGAATCTTTTATCTATGGTGTAAATATTTTATTTAAAGTAAAGCGGAGCAACTAATATGTGGCTGTAAACTGAAGGAAAAGAAAGAAAAATTCTTGAGTACATTTGAAAGATGGCAAGTCTTAAAATGTTGTCAACAAAAGAATTTGCTGTTGAGCATAGAACAAAATTATCTCACCAGAAGGAGAAATAGTTTAAAACGAGAATAGCTTGAAATACATTATTAAATTATCGGAAACGTACATTTTGGAGCTTTATTGAAATTAGTTTTATTCTTCATAACCCGTGAATACTGGCTGACCCAGTGGATAATCTAGTAAAGCCTTATTGGTGATTTTAGATTACCTTCTGTCTATCTCTAACTACACGTAACGATGGATGGAAAATTGTAATGTCTTACACTTAACATAAATAAAGCATTCAGTCTATGTAACTGTGGTGAAGCATCTTAACAGCGCTTTTTTATCGATACTTCCTGTGGAGTATAACTGGGTTATGTTTTATGATTTTGAGAAAAATGGTTTAAATCCAAGGTACAAAATCTTAAAGTAGGTATTGGAGTGAGTGATATCTGACGCAATAAAATATGTTTAACATTTTGAACCATTCAGTTAAAAAATATTCCTTAGGCACTGATAGACGTTAAGAAATCTAATTTTAAAGAAAAAGTAATTTGAATTTAAAAATAGGTGTTTGCTAATTGTTTAACTCGCAGAATATTTTTCCTGACTATGTCTCAGATATAAAAATTGCCTGTGATGTGATGTGATTTGAAATAGTAAGAAAATTTTTATCTTATTAAAAAAAGTAAGTTTTTTTGTTGCGCTGAGATCTGAAAAAAAAAAGATTTTCTAAGACCTCTCATTGACGATAATTTTTTTCAACAATTAAAAAAACCTTCAATAAAAAGTGAAAATACTTTTTTCGTAGCTTTTGGATCAACGGGATAAATTAAAATGTCTAACAAGTGACATGAAATGTTAGAAGGGAAGTTTCCTTAATATTTAAAAACACTTAGCAACAAGGAAACGAAAATTTGAAGAATGAAGGCGATATATGATGAAGGAAAGTATAATAATACATATCCAAACTACAAGAATGAGTAATTTCTAATTCAATTTAATTTACACATGTGGCATAAAATTCTGTTTTACTGAAAATGAACTACATTGTAACTGGTATATAAAGATTAGAGAGCTCTCTTACTTTGCAAGAAGTAATATATACCTACTGAATTACTATATTAATATCTCTTATCAAATATTATATTTACAAATTCCTTTAAAATGTATCACATTGCTATATAAATGTAATCGCCTAATATTTATGGAAGTGTGAGTTCGGTAAATTTCTTTTCGGTAAAGTTTTGGTAAATTTCTTTCATGGGAACTTACTAGGATTAAAGTTAATAACTGTCTTCTAAGAATTATTTTCAAACGTAAGTTTCGAAAATTAAGGCGACCACGGCTCTTGCCTATACGCCCTATCAAACTGAAGACCGGTCACTACGTAGCAAAACCTGTATACGCAGTCGAGGGTTGATTTCTCAAGTTCGGAGCAGTTCATTTTTATAGGTCTGGGCGCCGGACGGACAGTACAGATCTGCCGACGGATTGGAGCAACCCTGGGCCCCTATTTTCAAACGTAAAAATAATTTTATCGCCTGGAAAATTTCCATTCTTAAACAAAGTTTTCTTTTTATCTACTAAACCCACTGCTACTTTTTCAAGCGCGCAAAAAAGTTTCTTGCTGTCCAATAAAACAGAGAAGTCCTTACTTAAGGCTGTTATGTACTAATCCCATTGGATTCGCTCACCTCAATGTTAACCTATGGAGAAAATGTGTCCACGGATTGCCGACTTGGATTCAAAGATTTTAAAAAAATAAATTGTACTCCTTCATAGAGAAGGAAATTTTACATTTGTGTACATTTTTCATTTAAAAAAAATGCAATTAATATTTTATAATTTAAATTATTCGGGGGGAAATCTGGTATAGTGTGTTTAAAACGCTCATAAATTCCTTCGGTGGACGAAATTTATAAAATGAATCCTGTAGCGCTTTGCAGAAAAGTTCAGGCTATCTGACAATACCAATTTTATTTGATTATCAGCATTTATGTACCTGTAAATAGTTGACAAAAATATATTTTACATAAAAAATTTGGAGGCAACGCTTAACCCCCCTATAGAGAGAGAGCCCTTACAATCCCCCAAAATGTCAATCTTAAGGGCGGTGGAATTCTCGAACTGTCAACTGAACTCCTCCCACTACAAGAGTCTGCAAGAAGAGGAAAAGGGAAATACGATTTTTTTCTTAGTACATAGCAGCCTTAAAAGGATAGGCTAAGTAAAAGCTCGATGTCAACAAGTTCGGGTTAAACCACAAGGTGGCCGATAGCCAAATGTCCAAAAACTGGAAAAATCGATGTGGGAGACAGTCCAATGAAATGTAAATGGGACTCGAGTTAGTATTTCCCGTTACGGTCCTAAAACAGACAGTTGTTTGGAGATGAAGGGGAATTCTTTTATCCAACAGAAAAGACCACTTCTTTCCTAGAGAGGAATTATAATACCGTGATTTACTTCTTGCCAAAATATTTTTCTGTACTAACCGCTAAGCATTACAAGGGATGGAGACAACTGGCTGATTTGATTTGGATGAAATTTGATGAAGATGGCCAAGTTTTCCATCATCTCACCACCAAAAATCCCACAGTGTCTGAAGCCAAAACAAAAAAAAAAAGCATCAAGCTTTTCTGTAGCCTGAAACCTACAGTGAAGCAATAGAATTTGCTTCTGATTTTGTTGATGTAGTTATAGTCAGTACGGTGCTACAAATGATGCTTAAAGGAGAGATTAATGAATTATGGTTAAAGCTTTACTTAAAAAAAAGTAAGCTAATATTCCGGTCATATAATTATTTGGCATACTTTCTTGTTGGTTGAGTTACTAAACTGATCACTGGTCATTATTGGTAAAATTGCTGGTCATTATTTGCACTCGAGTGCAAATAATATTCCTAATATTCTATAGTGCCTAAAATATTCTCTAATTTTTAGTTTGCTTTCTGTGACTCAACAGAAATTTTTTACACAATATGGATGTTCAAAATACTTAGCTAGAGTACTGTTCATTAAGTATAATATGCAACAATACGTGCTTTTAATTACAAATCCACCAAAATCATCCCTTTCGAATACTATCGGGGGGTTCTAGGATTTAATGTTTTTCGAAATCAAGGCATAAACGTTTGGTTTCCTAGAAACTTAAGAATTTCATTTTTTTTATCATTCTGAAGTTACCACAATTATTTTGCAAGTACAATCTTAAAAATATTTATATATTTAAATTGCTAAGCCGACATTTTGGGTAGTCTGTGAGAGAAAACTACTACATCAATTTACTTCATTTTGGTCTTAAACGAAACTGTAATATGTAGATTTGTCAAATTTGGTTTTTGTAACCGCAACTTCTATTAATGAGCGATAATTTACAGTTAAAAAATTTATTTCTGCGCATGCTCAGTGGCATGTTTAAATCTGGCTTTTGATACTCACTTTTTCTGCGTATGCTCAGTGACATGTTTTAATGATAAACACGTTTATTCCGAGGAGTCTCTCTCTCTCTCTCTCTCTCTCTCTCTCTCTGCCATTTTTATTTTTATGATAATTGTGTTTGTGAAATATAAGATTAAACCTGATGGAAATTGTTTATTTCGCGCTGTTTAAGTGGTGATAATTTACAATTTTTTTAAAAAATTGCTTTCTGCGCATGCTCAGTGACTTTTTTAAATCTGGCTTTAGATACTCACTAAGCACGAGGCCATTTAAACACATTAATTTGTTTCTGCGCATTAGTATGATTTTCAACATTTGGCAATGATGTGTTGAGTATAATTTGTGTATTATTGCATTTATTTACTATGTAGCCGTCATGTTTCGACGGGTGCCAACTAGTTTAGTTTTAAAATGACTGTCTTATTTAGAAGCTCTTAGTATCTATAGTAGGCAGTGCAAGTTCTCTCTGCATCGAAATGTACCGTCCACGTTTCGTCACCTGTTTCAGTGTATATTATGCAGGCTTCAGGCCACACAAAAGGATTTGATTCATGCAATGCAAGCCTTCCGGGCTCATCAGTCTCTGCAAATCCCCCAGTTTCATTTGTTGATTCGACTAAAGGCATATAACGATATGGATTTGCATTTTCGTTGTTCTGTGATGAACTATGCGATACAAATGTGTCGCTCACTGCAATCATTCGCTATAAATGTCATTCCCGCTCGACTTATTATCACTGAGTATTTGGCAAAATATTGGAATAGACAGGGAAATGTACTACGTGCCGTTATCAGATCTAAAATTAGAGCGGATAGTTTCAGTGCTAGATTTCACTATTTGAAATAATCAAAATAAAAAAAAAACTGTAAGAGGTTATGAATGCAAGTATTTCCAACTTTTAATAAGACAGGTCACAGAGCTTAGAGTTTTCCATCTCTTATCATGCCGGAATATTAAGGCGTATGTGCTTATACACATAAAAGAGCTTTAGAGAGAAGCGAGCCGGTGTTAGACGATGGAAGTAATCGGCGATGGTGTAATAATTTTGTCAGGGCTCTAAGTGGTGTGGCTGTGGTTGGGTAGCTAAACAAAATTTTCCCCAACCTCATTGTAATTTGATGCTGAAGAAATTTTGTGAGCGTCAAGTGCTAGCTAAGTTTTTTCGTTAAATCATTATTCCTTTTTGATACATATTTGATGCACTAAGATTTTTTTAAATTCAATTTTTGTTTCACACCTGACTAATAACTTAACCCTCCGTTTCTGGCTGATTAGCTTGAAAAAGCTCATAGAATTATACTTAGTAGCTCATCGATTGTGGTAAAAGTTTTTTTTCGAAAAACTTTTTTCTGGTTTATACAATTGATTCTCTTGTCTATTAATTATTTTACTACTGTAAATTTTAATCCTTCACCCTTTGAGGGGCGCCGTTTGAAGAGTGCAAACGCCTAAATCTAGTCATTTTTTCACTTACATTCAGTTATTCCTGTTAAATGACCAGAAAAAAGGCTCGTACTGCCATCTGTTATCAGTTTAAAGGAGTAAAAACATTTTGAAACCTTTAATTGGAAAATGTTTCAAGATTGTTTAGGTTAAAAAAGATTAGGAATAAAATCTGCACCGTGCAAACTTTGGAGGATTTCGCCCCTTAAAGGGTTAAGGACACTTGGTACCCTTATATTGATGGAAATATCGATTTTTCAATTTTTTGTTAAAAATATACTTTGACACCTCTAGTATATCGGTACAAAGTTTCGAGATGATCTGACGATTGTTAGTGTATAAAAAAATACCTTTCAATATCTCGATATCCCTTTAAATGCCACACCCACTTCAGTGTTTACCTTCCTTATACTCTGAAGTTTTCTTCCTGAATTACAAATACTCCAGGTGATAACCCATGTAGTCAGAAATTAAGAGTAGGGATCGCAATAAATGAAGCATTTCTTCCAAAAATTCTACAAGTATATCAACTGCTTACTAGTGAACTTCTGGATACGTGTGCGTTGTGGAACTCAGAATGCTAATGAGAGTTTACACAGTGTGATTTGCTCAAAGTGACCTAAAGAAATAATTGTTAATAAACAACGTGTAAAACTCTGTGTGACAACAGCAGTGTGTGAATTTAATAAGGGTGCAATGCATACAAGAAGAGAAGAACAAAAGGCACTAGGGATGAATGTAGGTCATGCCACAAAAAACTAGGTGTTGTGTTGGATTCACGAAAATTTTTTTTTCGGAAAAGACATAATAAATAATTGTTTATAAACAACTTCTAAAACTCTGTGTGACAACAGCAGTGTATGAATTTAATAAGGGTGCAATGCATACAAGAAGAGAAGTACAAAAGGCACTAGGGATGAATATAGGTCATACCACGAAAAAACTAGGTGTTGTGTTGGATTCACGAAAATTTTTGTTTAGGAAAAGACATAATAAATAATTGTTTATAAACAACGTGTAAAACTCTGTGTGACAACAGCAGTGTGTGAATTTAATAAGGGTGCAATGCATACAAGAAGAGAAGTACAACAGGCACTAGGGATGAATATAGGTCATACCACGAAAAAACTAGGTGTTGTGTTGGATTCACGAAAATTTTTGTTTCGGAAAAGACATAATAAATAATTGTTTATAAACAACGTGTAAAACTCTGTGTGACAACAGCAGTGTGGGAATTTAATAAGGGGGCAATGCATACAAGAAGAGAAGTACAAAAGGCACTAGGGATGAATGTAGGTCATGCATGAAAAAACTAGGTGTTGTGTTGGATTCACGAAAATTTTTGTTTCGGAAAAGACATAATAAATAATTGTTATAAACAACATGTAAAATTATGTGTGACAACAGCAGTGTGTGAATTTAATAAGGGGGCAATGCATACAAGAAGAGAAGTACAAAAGGCACTAGGGATGAATGTAGGTCATGCATGAAAAAACTAGGTGTTGTGTTGGATTCACGAAAATTTTTGTTTCGGAAAAGACATAATAAATAATTGTTTATAAATAACATGTAAAATTATGTGTGACAACAGCAGTGTGTGAATTTAATAAGGGGGCAATGCATACAAGAAGAGAAGTACAAAAGGCACTAGGGATGAATGTAGGTCATGCATGAAAAAACTAGGTGTTGTGTTGGATTCACGAAAATTTTTGTTTCGGAAAAGACATAATAAATAATTGTTTATAAACAACATGTAAAATTATGTGTGACAACAGCAGTGTGTGAATTTAATAAGGGGGCAATGCATACAAGAAGAGAAGTACAAAAGGCACTAGGGATGAATGTAGGTCATGCATGAAAAAACTAGGTGTTGTGTTGGATTCACGAAAATTTTTGTTTCGGAAAAGACATAATAAATAATTGTTTATAAACAACATGTAAAATTATGTGTGACAACAGCAGTGTGTGAATTTAATAAGGGGGCAATGCATACAAGAAGAGAAGTACAAAAGGCACTAGGGATGAATGTAGGTCATGCATGAAAAAACTAGGTGTTGTGTTGGATTCACGAAAATTTTTGTTTCGGAAAAGACATAATAAATAATTGTTTATAAACAACGTGTAAAACTCTGTGTGACAACAGCAGTGTGTGAATTTAATAAGGGTGCAATGCATACAAGAAGAGAAGTACAAAAGGCACTAGGGATGAATATAGGTCATACCACGAAAAAACTAGGTGTTGTGTTGGATTCACGAAAATTTTTGTTTCGGAAAAGACATAATAAATAATTGTTTATAAACAACGTGTAAAACTCTGTGTGACAACAGCAGTGTGTGAATTTAATAAGGGTGCAATGCATACAAGAAGAGTAGTACAAAAGGCACTAGGGATGAATGTAGGTCATGCCACAAAAAACTAGGTGTTGTGTTGGATTCAAGAAAATTTTTTTTTCGGAAAAGACATAATAAATAATTGCTTATAAACAACATGTAAAACTCTGTGTGACAACAGCAGTGTGTGAATTTAATAAGTGTGCAATGCATACAAGAAGAGAAGTACAAAAGGCACGAGGGATGAATGTAGGCCATTCCACGAAAAAACTTGGTGTAGTGTTGGATTCACGAAAATTTTCGGAAAAGGTATAATAATACAAAGTACAACTTTCCCATAAAATTATAAGAATTGCTATTCGTACAAGAGAACAGCCATCCAAAAAGAGAGAAGGCGTTACTTATTCAGCAGGATGTTTTTAAAATCGTCAAGTGTTATGACTGAGGTTTGTACTCTGTTGATGGTGAAACATTTCAACTTAAATTTTCAAATTCTGAACGAAACTGTTTATTAATGTTATGAATTTTCATTATAAGTGTCTTGTAATAAAAATTTATAAGTCTTTAAAAACACTGTAAGAAAGATATTTAAATTGTTATTCGCATTTTTCATTAGTTTTCTCATCATTTCTGTTAGGGTAAGTTTTTAATAAAAACCTCTAATTATAACTAAATGTTCACCTATTCAAAGAAAATGGCTATGATTTTAAAGGTATATAAATAGTAACATAATGACATTAATATTAAGTAAACTGGAATAGTTTTTACAATGTTTTCAGTGTTTAAAATCTTTAAATGGATTTTTCTCAGTTTGATATTTTTGGACGTATTACCGTGTTTAAAACATGATTACGTCTACAAATATATGTCAAATGACTCCATTATATTTTGTATCTTCAATATAATGTACTTAATAAAAATATGGATGGATTTTACAACATAATGAAAAGAAAAAATAGAAAAATTGAAATGTTGAGGAAACCATTTTTTTGCTGCATTTTTGCCTATATTTGTATATTTTATTTTTCTTCTCATAAACTAATTCATTAATTGTAAAATCAATCCATAAAATTATAAAGTATAATGTCATACGCAACCAAAAAAATCATGTTGGAATTTCGAAAACTAAAAGAGAATAACAATTTTTAAAATTCTTTAATTTAAAAAAAAATTAATTTTTAATTTTTACCCACAAAATGATTTTTTTCGTGTTAAAATCAGTTTGCCTAAGTATTACCTATAATACATAATACAGTCGGACCTCTATTTAACGAACCTCTATTTTGCGAACTTTTCCTTGGAACCAAGAACATTTTGAGAATTTCTTCGTAAAATTATCTCCAAATAGCGAAGTGCATTCTCTATTTAACGAACTTTTTCTTATCCAAATTTTTTTTCTTCATATTTATCAAAATATTTCTGAACATTTCAAACTTATTCTTTCTTTTAACACATTTTATGGTGATTAATGACCTTGAACTGTTTTTACTAGTCGCCTTATAATAAATGCGATAATGTCATTAAAATTGCTTAATTTTTTTTAAAATTGAAAATACAGTGTACACAATGTTTTGTTTTATTCTTGTTTTCCTTGCAGATTTCTTTTTGATAGGTAAGATATATGAAACAAATTGATATCAATTTACAAAATAAAGGTGTGATTAATTACTTATTTTAATAATATTTAGTGTTTATGAATTTAAAATGTGTTTTGTGTAGTTTAAAGCATTTTAAAAGGTGAATCTCTATTTAACGAATTTTCCATATACCGAACTTTTTTTCGGGATTTAGTGACTTCGCTAAATAGAGGTCCGACTGTATGTGTATACGATAGGTAAATATACTTCTGCAAATATATTCCTTCAAAGGGTACCGAGTCCCCTTAATTTAGATTCCATGATGACAGGAATAAATCCCCTTGGAATGCACGGAGTGTTTTGACGTACATGTGACTTTGTCATATCCGACAATTGTCCCATAATGATACGTAATGTTGAGATGATATATTTTAACTGGTTGTTTTACCCATCAGGCAAATTTACGCATATACAAGGCAACTTAACAACCTTTTCTCGTCCAGATAAAAATATCATAATTCTCTGCGTTATAAAGGCACTCATGTATATGTTTATCACATTCCATGCCTTTATAACTCTCCAATGCAATATTACAAGATATATGAAGATTTTGTGCCAATACAGGCGATCTACGCCAAATCTTGCAGCCATTGCGTTAAGTACGCATGAGCTGGCGAGATTTTGAATATTTGGCGCAGTCTGAGAGAAAGAACTTTCCCTCCAAAAAAGAAAATCAGTAGAGAGATGACTACTGAACTTTGTCTTGAAAAGGTGGACAGACGCAGAGTCTGGTGTTGGAGTGAGTGGCACTGGGCATGGCTAGGCTTAGGTAACAAAGGTTTTTATTAATAGTGTAATTGTTGTTTAATATCATGATAATCAATAAACTATATTTAGGCTCCTAACTTCTTGTATTTTCTGTTGTCCTAATTGTTTTATCATGAATTTAATAAGCATCAGTATAACTTAAACTCAATTTTATTAATGCTAGAACACGTGTCTATCCACATGGTAATTTTAAGTGAGCAACGAATCTCACATCATTAATTTAACTGTTTTGCTTAGTATATAAGTTATATGAGACATACTGAACCTATAGTTATTGCTATCTTTGAAACCATCCTTATAAGTGATAATATTTACTTGTTTTAATCACAACGCATTATTCTCTGTCGCCACTAAGGCCAGCATAACATTCCACCATGTAACACTCTAGATAAAATCACGCACCAAGTAATGCGAAAAATGTGTTATAAGAATACGCCCCTGTCATTCTTTTTGCAGAAGAAGGTGACTGAAGGGGGTCATACGACTGTTAGAAGTCGAAAAAGCATAAAAATTGTGTCACTTTCGACATCCTATATCTTGAAAAGTATAAGATTTAAAATCATAATTTTTTTGTGTGCTAATATAACAATGTTTGATTTATGAATATATACCTGTTTCTTGTTTGATAGTTAAAAATAATTTGTGTTAGACAGTCATAAATAATAAGCAGTTTGCTTTGATTAAATGTGATATGAAAGCGAGCGCACATATTTGAGTTTAAGACAAAATTTCTGCTTTTAACACATACTGCAGAAACTAAAGTTTAATTTGAACCTAAATTTGTATATATTTAACGTATATTTCTATTTTTACTATGAAACTGAAATAGTGCATTTTTTTCTTAATAAATTAAATTTTATCTATGCATGAAAAATGCATTCTCTAGAGATCTGTAAACAAATTTAGGTTCAGTTTCAAGCAAATGATAATATGTACCATCTGGGAAAATATCATGCAAATATATGAAATAGTTCTAGAGATAACAAGTGCGTTATGGAAAAAAAAAACACATTTTGAGACAAATCCCTCTGAAGTATTGCCCTTTAAATCTATTTACAGTAAACACCTGACACATTTTTATTCATAACTTCCGTAATTATGAGAATTTTATCAAGCGGATTGTTTTAAAATACAGAGAAAAGGTTAGTCTATCATGCATTTTTTTTCAAAAAATCGATTTTTTTTTTACGGTTTAAGGGGATAAGGGACCTTCGACGTCTAATTTTTTAATTTTCACTTTTAACTTTATATACAGAATTATCAGTGTTCTTTTTTACTACATAGAAGACTCCTAGAATTCAAAATAAGGATTTTTTGACGGAAACATGCCTGTTTTTCAAAAAAAAAAAAAAAAAAAAATGCTGTCATTTTTCAAAATGCTCCATGCGCTTTCCATATCATTTAAAAACCTTAATTTTTTAAATATAAGTTTACCATATATATAAAAACATAACTGTATATTAAATTTCTTTTGTAATGATCATATTAGATAAGTGTATTATTTTTTTCTGAATCCACATGTTACTTTTTATGATTTTGAATATTTTCACTAATTTTCATGGTCTACAAATATGCAAAATATTTTTGGATTCAAAGAATGATGCAGAGATTTGTAACAAACGCTTTAATTTGCAATCCTGAGAAATTCGGAAGAAATCACAAGAAAATTAATACACAAGGAGCATTCTGAAAAATGCTATTATTTTTGAAAATTTGTTTTGAAAAACAGACATTGTTTTGCCACAAAATACTTATTTTGGAATTCTTAGTGCTTCAATGTTGAAAAAAAGAATATTAATTATTCTCGTTTTGTATATAGAGTCCAAAATTCTAAATTAAAAAAAAAAACGAGTTTCAAGATCGTTTGTCCCCTTAACAGTCGTATGACCTCTTATCGTCAGAATTCCCTCTGTTTGGTGGCGGCGTGAAAGGCAGCGACTTGATTTGATTCATTTAGAGCTTACAGGTGGCGTCTTCACGCTTTCATTTGTTGACGCGACGAGAAGTGCAATAATCCCGGCTTACTCTCTGGCCGTCCGATGAAGCGTGACGTGACAGGAAAATATCGCAGAATGAAAGCGGCAGGAGTTCGCCAAATCCATCCTAATCCTTTATTCAATACTTTGTACTTTCCACCTTTCATCGCCATCATTGTACTACGAAACTGATCGCACCCTTTTTGTTTCATATTT
This sequence comes from Dolomedes plantarius, assembly GCA_907164885.2. Lineage (NCBI taxonomy): Eukaryota > Metazoa > Arthropoda > Arachnida > Araneae > Dolomedidae > Dolomedes > Dolomedes plantarius. The sequence continues at coordinate 8,952,862 of OU015495.1, forward strand.
GGAAATACATAAAACACGGATATCACTCAGCAAATCATGGCAGTGCATTCGTAAGCTCATAAATTCTGACTTAATAAATTCTGACTGAAGCAAACGTTTGCAAAATGCATTTTAATGAAACTGTTTAATATTCAGAAATATATAAAATATAAATATCACTCAGTAAATTACGAAAGTGCATTCGTAAGTATCACTTACACTCAGTATTGGACAATATTTGCAAAATATATTTAATGAAGATGTTTAATATTTAGAAACATAGAAAATATGAATACAACTATGTAGTGCTTGACGGTGCATTCGCAAGCACATACATTCAACTTTAGAAAACAATTGCAAAATATATTTTGCAAATGTATACATTAAAAACTTTTTTTAATGTTTTAATTTTAATTTAAAAAGGAAAGGAAATATACGTCTAATCAAATAGGTAAAATTAGGTGTATCATTTAAAATAAATTTATTTCATTAAATATGTTTATGATAATGGTGTCATCCCTTATGGTGGCGTAATGATCAGTCATAGCTGACAAATGTCTCCCCCGAAAAGAAAAATTCTGGCAGAAAGTGAATTGATAATTAGGATTTTATTGGAGAAGTACAAAATCCTAGGGTACGTAGATCGAATCAAGGACTGAAACCAGAGACTGTAGAAGTTTACAGGATTACAAAAGAATGCGTTAAGAGAAATCAAACGCCATATATGCATATTCAAGGATTAAATTAAAGCAATGAAATGCTATTGATTTTAATAATGAAATAAATTATTTATACACATATACATTCACGTGCGTAAGAACATTTATTTTTGACGATCACAACGGTGACAAAAAATCTCCCTTTTCGTAATTGTACATTGCAATATGTTCGAAATGTACTGGTAAAGGTAATTGTAAGTGTAATTGTTATTGAAATTGAATCAAAAATGTAAAAATGTTAGTATATAATGTAAATTGAAATTGTAAATCGTAATATTTTGGTAATGTAATTGTTAAATGTAATAGTAAGAGTAATAGTATTTTAAATTTCATCTTAAATGTAAAATTGTAAGTATATAATGTAAGTTGTAATTGTAAATAGCAACATGTTTGCAATGCAATTGTTAAATGTAAGAAAAGTGTAATTGTAATTGAAATTGCATTTTGAATGTAAAATGTCAATTATATAATGTAAACTGTAATTGTAAATTGTAATTGTAAAGCGCAATCAGCTTGCAGGGTATGGAAAAGATAAATAAATGAATAATTAATTAAAGGGGGAAAAAGCAACAGGGAACTGGTGTGAAACTTAAGCGGGATTGTTATTACAAATTGGTTAGATTAGGTTTGCGAATTGTAAAGGAAAAAAATCTGAGTAAGTCGTTCGCCCTGAGCCAATGGGTCCCTGCTGAGTGGATTGCTAGCGGGACGACTTGGCATCAGTCAAATTTGCCGTTTAAGCTTATCGCTGTGGTCGGCGAAATCTTTATTCAAGTAATGATTATGGTCAAGTAATTATTAACTTATTTCAAGTAATGATTAATGGTGAATCCTAAAACAACCTTCATTCACATAAATAACAAACGAAAAACGAGGAGTTTCACGAAAAGCTCGAAACTAACGGTGATTTCAGAAACTGAATACGAGTAAACATGCACCAGAAGGATGTTTTCACCACTAGTTATGAAAGCAATTATATGAGCCAAAGCACGAGTTTTGCTACACGCGTGATAAAAATGGAAACAACTGTTAGAAGCTGATCCCGAACGGCTACTAACATACATGCCGACAACGAAACCTTCAGACTCTGGTGCAGGATGCCGGACCCCTAACCATGAGGCCATCGTCAGGCCGATGTGTAAAACATTAGAGATTACAGCCACCCGCACTTTCTTGTACAAGCCGCTGTCAAAATGAAGACCATTCCTGCAAACTCAGCCGAGGGTTCATTTCCCCTGTTCGGGGGTGTTTCTTATGGGCCTGGGAGCCAGACGGACAGTACAGATCTGCCGACCAATTGGGGCATCCCGGGGCCCTCAAGCCGATGTGTAATAAAGCATTGAGAGACTCAAATGCATCCTTGAGGTTTTCGTAACAGTTAAGCAGTTATTTAATTAAGCAATTATTTATTAGTTTCACGTATGTACTCGTAACACACTTTTAACCAATTACTTATGAAACAAATGCAGCGGAATCGAATAATTGTAAACGACTAAAATGACTGTTGTTATTTATTTTGCCTCCTGGGCTGAACACACACTCCAGACCAAATACATAACGGACTGCAGGGTGAAATAATGTGGCTTCGGTTTTATCCACACTGCCTTAGGGTACCACAAGGGTCAGAGTTTGACTTTAACCGGGTGTCACCACAATCTTGACCCCACACGGGCGACATCTGGTGGGATAGTACTTTCCTCCAAGCCACGCAGAAGGACTTTCTGGTGTGAATATTTAACGTTCCCATAGACGACGTAGACACGTGGGCAATTCAGTGGTGTTTGTCAAGAATCTATCCTTGGTATCATTAGGATGCCTCTGGCTTGAATAGAGTTTCGATAAGAAGAATTAGATTAGAGGAGATTTTTTTAAAATTACCTCAGGACATTTGGACAGAAATTATCCAAATTGCCTTATAGCATCACTATATGAGTACCATGGGATTCATATCGATAGAGTAGGGCCCTATAACAGCACAATTGGGGGAACTAACAACAGATTAACTTCCACCAGCTGAATAGGAAAAAAATCCCCTGTTTCGAAATTGCTGAATTCCCTTGTGACATTTTACAATGCAAAAGACTTCTAGAACACACTCTGAAATAGTGAACTTACTTGGTAAACATTCTGGTAGGTTGTCGACGGCCCAGTCACCGTACCAGCAGCGTAAAGAATCGGGTCCCATCAACTGGAATCCCGGCAGGCAGGTGAGGGTGAGCACTTCACCGTGGGCGACTCCATCTTGCGGCGCCACCGTGCCCTCGAAGTGATGGTACACACCGTTCGCAGTCCCGGGCACAGAGCAAGGCACTGGAATAAAAAAAGGAATCGTAGTAACAATAGAAGTGTAGGAATCATGCATACCATCACTATGATAGAAACTTCGTCAATGACAGGGAAATCCCCGAACTGCATGGAAAGAGAATTGGGGGAAATTGCCATTCAACTCGTCACGTGATGAGAGTTTTTAAGCGCACGAATTTTAGAGCGGTCTTTAAACGAAACAATGGAAGTGAAATGGAACTGAAAAACTTATGAGGATCAAATAAAATTTCTCATTAAAAACCGACACTAATTTACTTTAAGTACTTACGCGCGATGATTTAGGTAACTTTTGACAGATCATTTTGATGCCTGGTTTTTTATGGACTTGATTAGCTGTCTCAAAGTTAGTTCCGTGAGTATTGTTTCTGACGTAGCCAGCTGTGAAAGCTCGACTTCGTTGAAATTTTTAACCGTCAGAAGAATGAATTTGGCAAGAAACAATTCATTATCTGTTCTGCTGAAAGATAAAAACTTGGCCTTCAGAGAGAAAATAAAGATAGAGTGGTGCGAATGAAGCTTTGAAATCCTCACCAGAGACTATCATACTACCAACATCATTCATGCAATGGTTGTATGCTTTATTTGAAAACTACAACTATTCTTATATTTGGAGACGTTTCACACACTGCATATTTTATTCTGTGTAAGTTCACCAATAGGTAGGAATTGAATGCATTAGCTCTCTATTTCTCTCATTCTTTCGGTTTTCGCACTTCCTATTGAGCACGGGTCGGAGTCCGACTTCTGACCCAGTGCCACTATAATTTAGACCGGTCGGTCCTAGGGTCAACAACTGAGGGGTTGGGGGGGTACTTTCTCCCACCCCTACAAGCTCCACAGAGAGACTTTCTGGTCTACAGATTTAACGTGCCCATACCTGGCATAGACAGGATAGATTCAGTGGTGTTTTTAGGGACTCGAACCGAGCACACTCGGTACTGTATCCTGGCAATGCATTATCTAGTTCAGGGGTTCCCAAACTTTTTCCTACATAGACCGCTTTTAAAAGAATGAATTTCTTCATCGACTCCCTCACATTTTTCTCTATAATATACAGCTTACAACATAATTACTTTACTATTAGCTTTATACATTTCGCCAGAAAAACGGTTTTAATTGTAGTATCGACTTCATTTTTGTTTTAAAGATTCCTTACATTCCATTCTTTAAAATTAAATCATAATACAAAAATTGTGTTTTTTGAAGGTTTCAAAGTGATCTCCTCCCTTAAGGTCCCTTGGATTTCCCCGGTTCTGCCTAGTGTTGGTACACAAATAAAAGCCAACAGCGCGGCGGCATTCGACACATATACAAAAGCGTCATGACATTCAACTTTAGATGCGTGGATTACTCCGCCCTATGCAAATCTGTATTTATGCATATTAAAACGGATATTATTATCTAATAATCACATTCCTAAAAATTAAACCAAATTTTAAAACAGAAAAAATTATCATCGACCCCCAATAAACCCCTGGAGTACTAAAGATCCTTTTTAAACTTCCATCGACCCCCAAGGGGTCCACCTGGACCCCGTTAGGAATCCCTGATCTAGATGATTACAAAAACGAATATCTATCAAAAATGTTTTAATATAGATTTTCCATATCAGTAAATTTTCGCACCTTCAAAATTCCAAGAAAAAACGTGGAATTTAAAATTTTACTTTGATAACCTAAAACATCCATGAAGAAATCCTCAATTTTGTCACAGATAGGTAAAAATTTAAAACTCGTTACATCAGCATAACATGTAATGTGATCACATCCCGAATTAGGTTAGGATAATTAACTGTTATGGACATCTAGATACGGAAAATATTCGATAAATTGTGTGACATGAACGCAGGAACTATGTCTTAAGCTATAACCACTCACTTCTAATTGCTCTTGAATAAGCAAGAGTTCCGAATAGTAAATTATTTATGAGCCAATGAAATGCAATACGGGAAATAAACATAACAATCCAGCCCGTGTCTAAATAATTATAGCTCAAGAATTGCTTTTGGATAATTAATTAAATTTAGTCATGAAAAGCTGAAAAGAGGGAAGATAAACGCTACATTGTATAACACAAATAACTGATAAATAGATGTTTATAAGTCATTTGTGCAGGTAGCATTTCGGAAATCAGGGTTTGACGTGAAGCGAGCTTCGAAACTATTTCGCTGTAACCAGGTACATTTATGCACAAAAGCACGTCGCAGGAATTTGTAACTCTCGACCATTTGCACGGGAAATAACTTCATAGACTGACCATAAATAATGTTTAACCGAACCAGGGAGACGGCGCCATATTGGAAGAATTCTTGGCAAAATAATAAGAACCACGTCCGAATGTTGCTCGCCAAAGCATCGCCATCTCGTTAAATATGAATTATGCCCGACGCCATTTTATGTGGTAACAAAATTTATGCAAGGAATCATAAAGGGAGCTTGAAGAGGGAACTTTAATTGACGCTTATTAGAGCACGGCCTTTAGGGTTGTTTAATGAGATTTTAATTTGGAATAAGTCAAGAATTGCTCGACGTGTTTTCAATTTAGATTGTCTCGTAAAAATGCAACAATTGGAAGCAGGGAAAGGATAATATCTTTGTTCGATGAATCCTTCACTGATGGGCGATAACAGTGTATGCACTAATTCGATCGCATAAAACTTAAATGAAAATTTTGTTTCCCATTTTAACGTTTAAACAAACTTTTACTATTGGAAATAGTAGGTGAAAAGAAAGTAAAATTATTTCTACTTTCTAATTTGATTTTTACGTAAGTGTTTACGTAAGTTCTGGTGAGGTTATTTCTGTTAGAGCTCTCAAATTCAAAATTTAAATTAAAACATATCTTGAATTAGAATTAGCGGTCCGTAAACAAACATTAAGGTCTGTGAATCAGTGTAGATTAAATGATTTACCTGAAAAATTTTAGACCACATTTATTAACAAAATTATATTTCTAAAATATAATTATTAAAAAGCTACAGAAGAGAAAATTTAGCAATTTTAAATCTATGTGATTGTCTAAAAGAAAAAGAAAGGAATTTTTTTTCAAGGAAATTGCAAAATCGTTATAACAGCAGCAAAGAAAAAAAAATTGCAGGAAACCTTTTTGAATTGTTCTCATAAAACTCAGCTTTAAATTAAAATAAAAGGAAACGTTTTCTACGAAATTTAAGATCATACAGGAGTTACATTTGAATGAATTTTAAGAAACTTATACAGAATTCATAAGTAATGTCTTGATAATTCTATGCATATCTTCGTAACTTATATCTTCTACTTATTTTCTGTCTTTTCCAACATTTATTTGTTGAAATAGTTGTCTTGATGGAATACATTATAAGTTGACGGAGATTTCGAAAGAGAACCATTTTTTAACAAAATAAGAAAAGTTGAACAATGAACAAGTTGTATGAAATTAAAATGGAATTAAAACAGAGAAGTTCTTTATCTAAAGTCCTGATTGCATGCTGCATACTCTAAAGTGTGTTTATATAAACATAGAACTGAGCTAGGAAAATGAAAAACTTGTGAAATTTGGAGATGCTTACCCCTCACCCAGTTCTGTTTGTAAGTTCACATAATTCTAAATAGACGACTGCAATATCTTATAACTGAGGTCTTGATTTGCACAGTCGCTGAAGTACACAGTATCCACAGAAAGAATTCTCGACCTAAATGTGTACTATTTAAAGCACTGAGACCCATTTCTACACCCGTGAAGGTCTTTTCCAAATGCCAATGCACCAGGTAGGGATCGACATGGCAACTAAGGTGTTCCGGGTTGGAATCTCTGCTGGTGAATAGGCTTCCACCACAATTTTGACCGGGCACTCCCGACAAGCGACATCTTGTGAGACTGAAAACTTCCTCCCTCCGTCATAAAAGGAAATTCCGGTGTACTGAATTAATTTGCCCATATCCGGCCGCTGTTACTTACAATGGCAATGCAGTCAGGAGCAAGTATTTTAGGCTCGGTGCACACGAGCGATCCGGGTTAGTTCAACTCTATGTACTGCCTGATCGCAACTGCGGTGCCGCAACGACATCGGAACGTCCGTGTGAGTCGGTTAGTTCAACTCTATGTACTGCCTGATAGCAACTGCGGTGCCGCAACGACACCGGATCGCTCGTGTGCACCGAGCCTAAGGGCCTGTTCACATAGGAGTCCGTTGCGTTGCGTTAAGGAAAAGATGACGTTGAGACGAAAATAAACCAATCATAGGGCTCCAAACGATTAGCAATGAAATTTTTAACGCCTATGATTGGTTTATTTTCGTCTCAACGTCATCTTTTCCTTAACGCTAAGCAACGGACTCCTATGTGAACAGGCCCTAAGATCCCACTTAACGATAGTTTTCCGGCTCAAAGTAACAAATTCGATTCCAACCTTTACGATGTGTTATTTCCCCACGCATAACACTATCAAAAAAGGTTACGAATTAGGAAAGTTCAATAAAGTATTAACTGAAAATGAACTATGATTATGAAATACGAAAGTAGTTCAAAAAGTAACAACAAAGCGACTATAGTTTCTGAAACGAAAACTCCTAAGCAGGGAAGATTCATTCTTACCGAAGGTATTAGCACCCTTTACACGTACGTTCTTTCGCGAGTGCTTGGGGCGTACGGGATTGCGCGTACGCTCCAAGCATTCGCAAAAGAGCGTACGTGTTAAGAGCGTAAGCTCTTGGAGTGCTTGGAGCGTACGGGATTGCTCGCGGGAAAACTTGCGGTACTCTCAAAAGCAACTTCCCTTCCTCTCCGACATCTTCACACGTGCACTCAATCGCGCGGGATCGTGGTTTCACGCGGGAAAGAGCGTACGTGTAAAGGGGCTATTGACTCTGCCGAATCGATGGCATGGCGTTCTTAATGGGAAGGGCAGCCTATATACAAAATGGCATATATACAATGGCACCTATATAGAAAATGGCCTATATACAAAATGGCATTTGTGGTCGGAGGGGTTTTGTCACATCGTAACACTAACAGAAGAATGCCACAACAGTGTGGTGATACCTGCATAGGCGAGAGAAGGGTGTACGGGCGGGTAGATAAGCTTATAAACGAAAGAACATCCTTCCGAGATGAGCAATGTGGTGCACTCCTGGCTGAAAGCGCAACCAAAAGCATTTTCCCCCAGTGGAATGTGGAAAGGTGCGAAAGGTCTATTGGGAAGGAGGTTGATTACGTAGAAAGTTGACACGCTAGTTGCATCTCTAATTGAATTCAGGCGTTCCCGTTGAAAAGAAAGTGAGTACCAAAATTTACGAAGAGTATTTTTTCACTGATACAAGGGTTTTTTCCAAGACGTGAAAAAGGAAGATAAGTGCTTAGCATGTTTGGTTTAGTTTTGTGCCAGGCACGTACCTTCTTTTCTACGCCATTAGCCTTGGAACAAACCCTTTGTATCAGTGAAAAAATACTTTCTGGAAATTTTGGCACTCACCTAAGGTGACCAGATTTTAACATTGGTAAAGCGGGACACCATTGATCGGCGGGGGGGAGGGGGGATGTTCCTGATTAAAAATTTGGTCTAATTGGAGCAACAAAAATTTTCATAGAACTAAATTTCAACATAAGTACAATTTACAAATATAATAAATAAAAAAATTATGTATAGTATTATTTAATTCTTTTGCATATTTCTCATTTGCGTGAATTTTTTTTAGTAGATTGCTGTCGTTGTTTAAAAGGCCATACAATTTTTCACAACAATTTGTTAAATTATATTTCACACATAAAATGGCTTTCAGAGTCTCAACACTTAATTGTGATTTTTCTGATGTTCACACTTTATTGACCGTAGAAAAAACGCGTTCAGTCGCAGCATTAGTTCCTGGTAAAGAGAGCGCTTATTCCACAATTTTTAATGCATTATTTTTATGGAACATGGTTTGTTTCAAAATTCGAATTCTAACAACTGATCAACAATGAGAACTTTGATAAGCAGTTCTCGATAATCAGTTCTCAACAATTATTTGTTATTATTAAAGTTTAACATTATAAAATTCACAAAAATAATTTAAAACTCATATCCTGGCTAAATAGTCACATGGCCGCTGAAAACCGTATATTCCCTTCCCGTTCTCCCACCGTTCCCTAGCTTGTAGTGCATTCTTTCCAAAAATCGGGACTTTTTTAAAATGCCGTGGGACGCGGGACAAATTGTTAAAAATCGGGACTGTCCCGCCAAAAGCGGGACGTCTGGTCACCTTACACTTAGGGCCTGTTCACATAGGAGTCCGTTGCGTAGCGTTAAGGGAAAGATGACATTGAGACGAAAATAAACCAATCATAGGCGTTAAAAATTTCATTGCTAATCGTTTGGAGGCCTATGATCGGTTTATTTTCGTCTCAACGTCATCTTTTCCTTAACGCAACGCAACGGACTCCTATGTGAACAGGCCCTAACTCTCTTTTCAACGGGAACGCCTCAATTATGTATCTCAAAATACTCAATTTGCTGTTACTTTTTGAAACACCTTCGTATTTTCAAGGAAAAATGAAAAAAAAATAGAATGTGAGTTTTCGGTCGCCATAACTTTCATAATGAGTGTTATATTTTACACTCTTTTTTAAATTCATTTGTCAGTTAATATCTCGTAGCTAGCTGAAGAAATTCTAACAATAACATATATATTTGATTATTATTGACTTCCATTCTTTTTATTTTCTTCTCCGATAAAACAGGTTACGAAAAGTGAAAAAAAAATGTAGAAAACGTTTCGAAGTGAAGGACGTGAAGTACTTTATGCGTTTCTACCCTTTTCAAAATTATTAAAACACCGTTCATTCATGACAAGAAAGTTTGTATCAACGTACAGAGCTGTAAAGGTGATTCTAACTGTTATGAAACGCTCTGAACCGTGGAAAATTCGATTGCAATAAAACTCGGGAAAAGCACTATTGGAATTCGATTTATCTTAATATGTGATTGATGATATTCCCGATAGAGCGGAGGAGGGGATGTCGAAATTTTTTTTGGTAAATAAATAGTAGGGTAAAGAGAAATGTGAAGTTTAAATATTATTCATGGCGTGTCATTTTTAAAGGGGTTAAAATGCAGTGATAAGAATCATTCTGAATTTCAAAAGCTTTTTTTTATGGCTTATAGATTTTTGCGGGCTTTGTGCAGTATTTCTCAACTCTACAATTAAAAATGTATTATCTTCTGTTTCGTTATGTTCTTCATGAGGAGGACCAATAAACAATTTTGTTAATGAAAAAAATGCCTTACGTGTAACTATAAAACTAGATGCCACCTCCGCAAATAATTAAATGATTACATTTTTTACTTCTATACATCTAACGAAAGAAAAATAATTCTTAACTTAGTCATTTAAATTTTTCTGAATATTATTCGATGAGCGTCAAGCTTCAAATAGATTGTTTTGAAGTGGAAATATTTGGTCAAAAATCTCCTATGTATGACAATTAATCCCTATTACGATCATAAATGCTGGAAGTGATTTGATAGCTTCCTCTGTATATAAGGCAGGGAAATTCGAAACAGTCCTTTTCTACTGTAGATTGATTTTTCATAAATTGTAAAAAAAAAATTACAAATACTGTCTTAATTGTATTTTATGGCTTTCTTAGCACTTTGACGATATAGACCTTTTATTGGAGCTAAAAAATGCACATTAAATATAAATCTTGTCAGCAATGCCTTAATTATCAATGAAAATGATTTGGATAAGGACAATTTTGTAGCAATTCGATGGACAAGAAAGTGTGTCCGACAACTACTTGGGGTTAGGATAGTTTTGACATAAAAATAATAACAAAAGAATCTGAGTGCGGATCACTTTTTGTTTGACAAAAATGAAATACTTAGGTTAACTAAAAAAGAGACAGATGTATAAGTAAATTGCAACAAAATACACTCAAGAAATTGAAAATGGAACGATGAGGAATCAAAAGTTGAAGAAAAATCTAAAAGTTTGAAACATTTTGCATGATCAAGTCCTCAGTTTTCCATTTTCTAATTGTTTTAGTTTGAAAACCTTCGAAAAACTCACAAAACATCCCACTCCAGCTCTGTTGATATAATTCGAATCAACAAAAGTAATCTTCAGATAAATGATTAACATACACTGCTGCCAATCAAAAATCTCAATGAATGACCTGCAAAACTTTCCATTTAAAATACCGAAAAGAAATAGTATAAAGATACAAAGAACAGTATTTAGAAATATTTTTTTCTCAGATTTCAACAACATTGTGGGTGAGGACAGTTTCGAAAACGAAGTGCAACATATTCAAAATGGCTACGGCGTAGGAAAAGGTTCGTTTTGTCACAAACTTTTGGAAGAGGAAAGGGGACAGTTTTGTAACAAACACTGTATTGGATAGGGATAGCTTTGCACATAACTACACATTTTATTACCGAATTTTTTGAAGAAATAGAGAACTTTGCTGACTCATTCAGCTAAACGTACTTGCAGAAAAGATGCCTTCATCAGAATCCAGAGCTAGTTATTTTTCTTCTTAAATATTTTGGGTAAACACAGATTTGAATATCGTGGTCTCATATTAAAATGAACCACAATCAGTTGTTAACGAACAAATATTTTCTCTAACTGCTGCCCCATTTATAACTTTTCAGTGACCAATATTTAAAAACACTTACGGACTGTCATAATTGGAATAAAGAATGCAACTTTTAAATTATCGTATCACTTCCCGTATTATATAAAATCCTTTATGACTATGTTTCACATGTACTGTAGCATTCGTTATTATTATACTTTATATCATGATAAAAAAGTAATAATTACAAGATAAAAAGAACTTTTTATATACCATGTTTTTAAATGTGCTGTTGAATCATATAAACTTGACAATTCTATGCATTAATAAATACTTTTTTAACTTTTTTTTATGAATTATCCCATCAACTTTTCGTTAACTTTTCGTTCCCATCCCGACCGATAGATGGCTGCACCATTCTACAAAACAAAATTAAGTGAAAATGAATTCAAATCTGCTTAAAGATGGCTAAAAGTATCAAAAGAATGCATTGTCATCGTGTTCTGAGCTATTCTAAAAGTTTCAAATGTCTAGCTAGTCGGAAAGTTAGTTAAAAATCGATTGCAAGATTTGTACTGGACAAACACACACACAAACAAGAAAGCGAGTTAATAAAAACATGGTAAAAATAGTCAAAATTTTGAAAACTTTTAAAATGATAGTTTCATTATGTTTTACGGTACATTTTTTGTGTTTCCAGGGTTATGCAACCAAAATAGACGCTATCTTCAGCCACATTCGGAAAACGGTTAGTTAATACAAAGAAGCAGAAAAGTGTTGAAAGTCGTTAACAACGTGTATTTAAAAAGCCTGTTCTATAGAAAGATTCAACTATCGGAATATATTTATGATGACAATAAATAACGATGTGAGGAATTCGATACAACACAAAAGTGCTAAATTGTTAGGGTGCCACAGTCCATAGTTAAGATTCCATAACCTACCATAGTGTTTGGGGTACAGAATCACCTACGAATCGTAGGAACCGGTCTGCTCAGTCTTCGAGAAGCAATAGGTGGCGATAGCTAGTAAGGTTTACGTAAGATTCCATTCACAAGAATCGAACTTTTAAGTGAATAAATTAAAGAAGCCGCTTGAGATATGCTAATTTCAAGGTATACGTGGTTGGTATAAATACCAAGTAGCTAGATTAAAGAGACGAAGTGTTGAGGAAGCGAAAGGAAGTGAAAGCAGTTTGCGAGCAGCAGCTCGAGGTGCTTATCTAGGTTGATGCTAACCTGCGCGAGTTTGTGTTAGGGCCTGTTCACATAGGAGTCCGTTGTGTAGCGTTAAGGGAAAGATGACGTTGAGACGAAAATAAACCAATCATACGCATTAAAAATTTCACTGCTAATCGTTTGAAGGTTTGTCATTGGTTAAATATATTTCAATACTTTAACGCTACGCAACGGACTCATATGTGAACAGGCCCTTAAACTGATATTTTTTGTTCTCTTCTGTTTGGTATGAAATTCTTTATTCTAGCAACCTCATCTGGAACTCTTGAGGTGGATCAGAGGCGATGCTGTCTTTTTTTGCAACATAAGGGCAATTCAACTGGCTATTGGTAGGGCAAGAAAAAAGTTGACACCTCCAGTATTGAATAGTTATACATAATATTTGTTTGTTTTTCTGATAAGAATCAGTAAAATTCTTGTAGAAGTTTTACAAATTAAAAACTTTTTATTCTAGCAACCTCATCTGGGCAGTCTTAAGGTAGATCAGGGGCGTTGCTGTCATTTTTTGCAACATAAGGGCAATTCAACTGGCTATTGGTAGGGCAAGCAAAAAGTTGACAGACCCAGTATTGAATAGTTATACGTAATATTTGTTTGTTTGTTTTTCTGATAAGAATCAGTAAAATTCTTGTAGAAGTTTTACAAATTAAAAACTTTTTATTCTAGCAACCTCATCTGGGCACTCTTAAGGTGGATCAGAGGCGTTGTTGTCATTTTTTGCAACATAAGGGCAATTCAACTGGCTATTGGTAGGGCAAGCAAAAAGTTGACAGACCCAGTATTGAATAGTTTTACATAATATTTGTTTGTTTGTTTTTCTGATAAGAATCAGTAAAATTCTTGTAGAAGTTTTACAAATTAAAAACTTTTTATTCTAGCAACCTCATCTGGGCACTCTTAAGGTGGATCAGAGGCGTTGTTGTCATTTTTTGCAACATAAGGGCAATTCAACTGGCTATTGGTAGGGCAAGCAAAAAGTTGACAGACCCAGTATTGAATAGTTTTACATAATATTTGTTTGTTTGTTTTTCTGATAAGAATCAGTAAAATTCTTGTAGAAGTTTTACAAATTAAAAACTTTTTATTCTAGCAACCTCATCTGGGCACTCTTAAGGTGGATCAGAGGCGTTGTTGTCATTTTTTGCAACATAAGGGCAATTCAACTGGCTATTGGTAGGGCAAGCAAAAAGTTGACAGACCCAGTATTGAATAGTTTTACATAATATTTGTTTGTTTGTTTTTCTGATAAGAATCAGTAAAATTCTTGTAGAAGTTTTACAAATTAAAAACTGTTATCGAATACTTATTTGAAATAAAAAAGCTTTCGCTGTAGTTTAAATTGTCTAGTTTCATTTCAAACGTTTTAAAATCTTCAAATAATTTTAAAACAATTTCTTTCTTCAGATAGCATTTGTTCTCTATAGCAATTTTTGAAGTAATATAAAATCTGGAAAACATGTACGCTATATAGCATTACTCAAAATTTCAATTTCAGTTAGAAGGTTTCTGATTTTTATGATGAAAGATAATCGTTTCCACGAAAGTAGATTGTCATTTAATTTATAATTGAATGAACATATGTCATGTAGTTTTACGAAACAGCTATCTCAGGTTCAGACTAAACAACTGTATGAGGTAACAATAAGGACGATTTACTTGTAATTCGAATGTAACGAAAGTATCAAATTAATGATGGTTGGTTAAGTTGAAATCAAAATAAAGTTATTATGACTTAAAAATATCGATTTTGTTACGAAATCAACCAAAATTACATAACTTAGTAACTAAGAAAATGATAATTTTACATTAAAATCGAGGGAAAGGAATAAATGGGTTCCTTTCAGTGTCTAAATGATATTATATTTTCGTTTCGAAAACAGTTCATGTTGAAAATGAAAATTTAAAACTTGCATGCAATATATGACAGCATACTGTGAAAAAATTTAGGTAAATTTGGTAAGAAAAGGCAAATGAAAATTGCTAATAGCTAACCTTAAATATTGAGAATAATAACTGAAGAGATACACCACTCAGTTCAGTACACGAAAATATGTCACATAAAACTTTAAACAAATGTTAATCGCAAAATTTCAAAATGATATTATATTGCGAGTTTCTCTATTCCGATTTTTCTCTTTTGAAATTTTCCATCGTTTAATGATATACTTTCGGTAAAATTGGTTATTTTATTTATACAGAAATTACAAAAGTTGTGACTTGAATATTTATGAAACAAACACACACATATAAATATATATATATATATATATATATATATATATATATATATATATATATATATATATATATATATATATATATATATATATGTTGACCTGGTCTATGAAAAGGGGGCTTAGGTATCAAAAAATCATTTTCCATTTTTTTGCCGATTCGGATAGAGTATGAGACGCACTTTCACATGATGAAAACCAGAAAGTCATAATTTGTGGAAAAGTTTACTAAAAATGAAGAGAAAGCAGAGTACAAATACGAAAAAAAACTTATTTTAAAGATAAAAGATAAAATAAAACATTTCAAAGATACAAAAAACATTATTATATGCCAGAAACACATTACTAAGTAGTTTTTGTACTTTTCTTCTTCGTCTTCGTCTTTCTTGAGAACTTTTTACGTGTTGGTCGTGAGGAATTTGGACCTTGTTCCACGTCTGGTTCGAGAACATCTCCACTAACCTTCGCCTTTCGTTTCTTTGATGCTAACTCTTTTTTCGGTAATGGAACCATACGTTTCTTCGATGCCAACTCCTTTTTTGATGATGCAGCCTCACGTTTCTTCGAAACCAACTCCTGTTTTGGTAATGGAGCCACAATATCTGCTTTACTTATATCCGAAACTAAGCTGCGAAGATTCTGATAAATATACCACTGACGCTCCAAAGAAAAACCAACTCGCTCTATAATTTCTGGCATTTGACGATCGATAGATTTTAATAAAAGATGAAACGACTCCATGTCTTAACTGTCTACAAATTTCTTCGTTTTTACAATCCGTGCAAATTATAAAGTGATGATATTGTGTTATGCCAACTAATGACTTATATAATGGTTTAAGGTAGCTATCCCATTCATACTAAACAATTTTCTCGGCCGATACAGCTTTACTATAACCACCAGGTGACGATTCCACAGAGCACTGCAGTAAATCTTAACGTGATAACGAAAAAGACTGCCGGCGCGATATCAATGATAACATTTGTAAATTCAACTTAACGCGATTAACTACGATAATATTCCGAAAAAAAAAAAAAAAAGTCCTTGAATATAGTTAGACACCAGGCAACGCAGATAAAAGGGAACAACTAACGCGAAACTGACGCAACGATTTTTTTCCTTTAACAGCTATTTTTTCGATAACTTGTTTTCTCACGTAAGCCCCCTTTTCATAGACCAGGTCACACACACATATATGTATGCATATATATATATATATATATATATATATATATATATATATATATATATATATATATATAATATATATATATAATATATATATATATATATATATATATATATATATATATATATGTAAACACACACACACATATATATATATACAGTCGGACCTCTATTAAACGAACCATTTTGCGAATTTTTCTATTTTGTGAACTTTTCCTTGGAACCAAGAACATTTTGCGAATTTCTTCGTAAAATAACCTCCAAATAGCGAAGTGCATTCTCTATTTAACAAACTTTTTCTTGTGATCCAATATTTTTTTTTCTCCATATTTCTCAAAATATTTCTGAACATTTGAAACTTATTCTTTCTTTAAACACATTTAACACATTAACTTTTCTATAACACATTCCGACGCGGGTTGCAGTTTGAAGAAAATACGCCTGAAGGGGTTTTTGGTACATTGCAAAGATGAGAGACGCATTAGGAGAAATCACTTTTTCAAACAAAAAACTCAGACAAAATTAACAGACTCTATCAGTAATTAAATTTAAGGACGCATGTGGTAATGTATGCTTAAAATTACTTCTTATAATAAATGCGATAATATCATTAAAATTCATTAATTTTAAAATAATTTTTTTAATTGAAAATACAGTGTATTTCCGGAAAATGTTTTGTTTTATTCTTGTTTTCCTTGCAGATTTCTGTTTGATGGGTAAGATATATAAAACAAATAGACATTAATTTACCAAATAAAGGTGTGATTAATTACTTTAATTAATAATATTTAGTGTTTATGAATTTAAAATCTGTTTTGTGTAGTATAAAGTATTTTAAAAGGTGAATCTCTATTGAACGAATTTTCCCTATAACGGACTTTTTTTCGGGATTTAGCGACTTCGTGAGGCATGGAGAGGGACGACTGTATATATATATATATATATATATATATATATATATATATATATATATATAGATAAAGAGAGAGAGAGAGAGAGAGACGTAAATTAACTTAAAAATAAAGTTAAATAAGGGAAACAAAATAAAGCAATTTATCTCATGTCCATGAATTAAAAACTGAACGGGGGCAACTATCAGGCACAAACACTTGTTGGGGTGAAAAAAATAGAAATGTGTCATTCCCTAATGTATCGTAATCATTAAAATTATAGGTGTAAATCGAGTAAAGCATTGAAAGAAATATTAATAATTGTATCCGAGAGTCTATAAATTGAGCTTCAGAAAATTAGAGAGAAATTTATCTGAAAGATTCTGAATTTACAATTTTGACCACCAAATTTGAGTGAGTGAGAAAACGCTACTGCTGCCACTTTAAGTTAGTTAAAACTATTGAAGTAGAACGTGGAACGAGAAATTCACCGGCAAAAATAACACTTTAGTAACTTCAGCAAAAACTAAAGGTTTGAACTATCGAAAATGCCTAACATTTTCATCATTTGTTGATTACGCGACATAATAGCATAAAATTATTCACGAACTGTAATGAGATATAAACTTTTACTGTCAGTTTATCTGAGCGTAGTCGTAAATTCTTTGCCGGTCGGATTACAAACTTTGATGACATTTTGAACTAATAATTTGCATAGAAAAATGAATATAACCCGAATTATTGTTTATAGTATTAAAGGTCATATCATGTCAGATACAAAAGTTCTCTATTAACGTTCAACCAGCCTTGTAGACAAGAGTCATTTTGAAAAAATAAACCATACTGAGGTGAAAAAAAATTAATGTTGAAGAAAATATGAAAAATATTTTGATCTAATCAGTTATACGCCACTGTGCTTACTCAGTAAAATAGCTATTTGCACACCAAATTCAAGACAGTTAATCTTTTAAAGTAATCGTAATACTTTACCCTAATAAAATGTTATGTAAAAGTTCCAGACAGACGGAGAGATTGTGTAAACACCTTCAGGTTTATATGTTTGTCGTTAAAATCTACCTTGCATAGGCGTCGTTATTTCAACCACTGCAATTTGTTTGGTATAAAAGGAGTAATGCCTCTGTTAAAGAAGGCAGTATTCAAAATATTGTTGGGAGCACATTTCGAAAACCGTAATTTGTTAAGATTAATTGGCAACATGGGGCGAAATTCTTATCTTTTGTAAAGCTGAAGGAGGGGAGAAATTTTAATTGCTTTCAGGAGAAGCCATTTTTACAGGATGAAGAGCGCACGTTATCCTTTGTTAGATTGCCTATAAATTTAAAGAGAAACTTCAACATTAATTGAATACTAATTTGAAGGCGTCATCCGAAATAATTTCTTAAAGATAGTAACAAGTACATTTATTAAGAATTTGCAAAGAATAAATGCTTTCTCTTATAGTATCTATATAAAGTAACCCGTAGTACGGTAAAAGACTACTTGCATTGCATTAATAAAACGAATTGACTAATGACTTGGTGAGCCTCCAGAAAATATTCCTCAAAAACTGAAGAAGATGTATGATTATTTTTAAACACTATAAACTTCTTAATTTTTTTTTAATCGAGAGGTTTCAAGAGTAAACTAAAAAAAATCTTAGATTAGGAAAGATAATTGGAAAATAGGTTTTCAAAATTAATTAATTCGGTAAGGAATCCCATGCATTAATAAAACGAATTGAATAATGACTTGGTGAGCCTCCAGAAAATATTCCTCAAAAACTGAAGAAGATGTATGATTATTTTTAAACACTATAAACTTCTTAATTTTTTTTAATCGAGAGGTTTCACGAGTAAACTAAAAAAAAATCTTAGATTAGGAAAGAAAATTGGAAAATAGGTTTTCAAAATTAATTAATTCGCTAAGGAATCCCATGCATTAATAAAACGAATTGAATAATGATTTGGTGAGCCTCCAGAAAATATTCCTCAAAAACTGAAGAAGATGTATGATTATTTTAAAACATTATAAACTTCTTAATTTTTTTTAATCGAGAGGTTTCAAGAGTAAACTAAAAAAAATCTTAGATTAGGAAAGATAATTGGAAAATAGGTTTTCAAAATTAATTAATTCGGTAAGGAATCCCATGCATTTTAAAATAATTTAATGAAGTGAGCCCATACAGCATATCAGCAGGTTTAAAAAAATTAAACTAACAAGGATTTCGTAATATATCCGAAATATAAGACGTAGAGTTGAGGTGAGTAAATTTTTGCTACTCGAGGGCTCATTAGACATGAACCTACTGCTTAAAGCCAATAGGAACGGCTACAAACACCTATTCCAACATTGGGACTCGAAAGCATAGGCTCTGGAACCGAATATAAGCGCTTTAGCTATAATTCATCGAAGTTATAGTAAATGTAATGTATTTGTACATAATGCAATTTCTTCCTTAACACTAGAAAGACGGCTGCCGCCATTTTGACGGTTTCAGACATACTACTGAGCGCAATGTCCGTATTTATATCCTCAGGCTTTTGAAATTTTATGACTTTTTCTAATTTTACGCGAAATATGCACACACATTTACACAATTAAATTCGATAGTAAAGAGGGGTAGAAAATGTGCTGTATACCTACTAACACTGAAAGCCGTCAATTTCACGGCAATATAGAAAACAGGCAGAAATCTTTAAAATAACGCCGGGAAAAATGTAAGTTACTTTTCGTCTCTTCCCCTTTTTGCCATGTTTTTATTAACTTGCTTTCTTGTTTGTTTGTGTGTGTGCTTGTCCCTTACAAATCTTGCAATCGATTTTTAACTAACTTCCCGACTAGGTAGACATTTGAAATTTTTAGAATAGTTCTGAACACGATGACAATGCATTTTTTAAATACTTTTAGCCATCTTTAAGAAAAATTAAATTAATTATCAGTTATTTTCAGTTAATTTTGTTTTGTAGACTGGTGCAGCTATCTATCGTCCGGGACGGGAACGAAAAGTTAAACGCAAGTTAACTGCCAATTAACTTCATTTTCTTTCAAGTTAATGGGATAATTCATAAAATTTTTTTTTTAAAGTATTTATTAATACATAGAATTGTC
The DNA here is from genome assembly GCA_907164885.2 of Dolomedes plantarius. NCBI lineage: Eukaryota > Metazoa > Arthropoda > Arachnida > Araneae > Dolomedidae > Dolomedes > Dolomedes plantarius. The sequence goes on from OU015495.1 coordinate 8,973,077, forward strand.
AAGCTTATATGATTAAACAGAAAGTTCCAAAACATGGTATATAAAAAGTTCTTTTTATTTTGTAATTATTGCAATTAACTCCCGAAGATTTCTCTTCGGAAATATTGGTGTTGAAAAATAAGAACTGCACAAACCATGCATATATTTTTACGGATAAACCATACCAGGTTGTCAGCTCAGTATACCTGCATAAAAATATATCTAAATATATACTAATTTATTATACGTATATTGGTATGAAATAATTCAAAATTTAAAGCATTTACCCATCTAAAAAAACATCAAATATTTTATATTCTTGATTTTATTTCCAACCGTCAAAATGACGGCGCTCGGTCTTTTTTAGTGGGGTAAAATTCCCGTCTCTCTAGTGTTAAAGTAATTAAAATCAGACGGAAACAAATTTACATAATACTATACAGGTTATCAGTGGAGTTGAAATCAAAGGAGGACTTCAGTTAGTACAAGCAATGGTTCGTGGAAAATGTACTAGTGTACGTTATCTATAGTCAAAATTGTAATGAGAATTAAATGTTAATTGATCACTCTGCATCTAGGCATACGAGCAGAAAAAATTGGTTTATATACGGGTAGACAAGACTTTGTAAGATACGTCCGTCTTCTTGATCAAACCGCATTAAGAGGGCGAATCAATTGATTAATCTGAATGGAAAGCTGAAAACCTTTTGATCTGGAATTGACTATCAGATATATATATTTATCAGTAATTTATCTCGTTTATTTTGCAGATAATATCAAATATAATATATGTGCTGTACGTGTACGTCACTCACCTTGAGGAAATCTGGACATTTACAACATCCCACGACAACTTGAGAGTTCCTTCAATTTACGAAGTTAATCTATACTGTGTAGTTAGCGGGTGAAAAATAAATTAAAAAAGTTGTTAGTGTTGTTTTTCACGAACAATCTATATAGCATGGAGTGATGAAATCGCTGCAATGTTAGCGAGTCTGAGGCAGCCGCACAAAACGTTAGGCATACCGTAAGATGGAGTTAGATTCTGGAGCAATACAACTTTTGTGCAGTGATATTTCCGAGAGATATGAGAACATAACCTAAATATCGAAAGGTGACGGGGTTACTTTGTGACACATTGACACTGTCACAAAATAACCCACAAAGTCGACCCGCCTCCTCCAGCGGCTCGATGTTGCACTGGAGAGAAAGAAGTATTGACTAGTTGGAAAAAAACTACCCGTAATAGCAGAATGTCCCGCAAGTCCAATTTCCTCATCTTCTCAAAGAACTGATGACTGCCCTGGGCACCCGAGGTCTCTTTGATGTCAAAGATATGGATAAAGCTATCCAATATTTGTAATAGGTATATATAGTTGTGCATTAAGCTTTTGATAAGCATTTTACTGTCTAACTTTCTGTCAAAAAATTTTTCCTCTTGGATTTCAAGGCGGAAACACAGATGTCACAAAGTAGCCCCCCTCGGCGGGGCGACTTTATGACCCATTTTAACTTTAATTTCTCAACGGTAATTGAAGATCCGGGTTAGTGCAATACATTACTACGTAAGGAATGGAAGTACCAATGTTTTGCAGTTGTTCGTTTTGGGATGCTTTTAAAACTGATCGGCTGGCACAGGAAAACACTTAAAATCTGTCACAAAGTAATCCTATCTTACGGTATTGATAAAGGAAGAGCATGGCATTGGGCAGAGTGAAAGTTGGGACCCACTATTTACCTATGTACGCTTCAGATCACAAGCACTTTTTTGGCAGGGGGGTACAGCGTATTTTGACATTTAAAATGAGAAACTGTTGCTGTTTCAGCTATTAGGGTGATGTTAATATCGCTTATCTTCAATTTATGTACTGGGACAAGGATAATTTTTCCCTCGGTACTTTTCTAATCCCAGATCAGAAAATACATATTTTTTAATTAATTTTTTTTTTGCGTATGAATTATTTTTTCTTGGGTGGCATACACTTGTCCCATTTCAAATAGTGAATTTGCTGGCTTCTATATTTTGTGAACAACCTACAGGTGGAACAACATCACTCCCTATGAGGGGACAGAGCAAGAAAGTCAATTTTTTAGTCGAGATTCTAACCCGAGCCCACTCCGTGAACGCTCGTTACACTATCCTTTTTATAATGTGGGCGGACGTTTTATGCATAAGAGGAAGTTTTTTCCCTAGCCTTTCCCTTGTATGGTTTATTGACTGGAAATTGCAAGTAATTATCAATAAAAAAATCATAGAATTCCATTTTTGGGATTTATGATCTCTCCAACGTGCTCGGTGGCTTTGCTATATTATGTATATATATCCATAATAAAGGAAATAACTTCAGTCCATGCCTCCTGGAGATGCCTGTTTTAGCCGGGAAAGTTATTTCAAAGGTGAAAATATATTAGAAAGAAGTTTATTGCAGATTGTGCGTCACTATATTACCGGCGATCAGGTGTTTTGAAGAAGATGGGAAATGTGAGGTTCGTTAGTTAAGGTTATGGCATGACTCAAAATACAGGAATTCCTTAAGAATGTATCATTTCTTTTAGAAGGAGAGGAAAATTATGAGAGGTAAAATGTTACAGATTTCATGTAGTTAGATTAATGAAATGTATGTGCAAGCTGTTTCGGGTGGTTTCAGATTTGAGTCCGTTTGATTACTCTATTGCGACCGGTCATTTCTATTTGTTTCACGTTATCTAGCAGAAATTACAGCGTGCTTGTGCTTTTAATTAGTTTAAATCGGGTAGATTTAGATCTGAGTGAGTTTGAATACAGTGTTGCACCCTGTCATTTCTATTTGTTTTACGTTATTTAACAATAAATGTTGGATATTTGTGTATTTAATTAGTTTATATGGGATGAACCACATGGTGAAATTTCTATTTTATAATTATAAAAGTAGATGAATAAGTTCATTAAACCTTAAAAGAAAGAGGAAAAATAAAACTGATTCACTGGTAAACAAAGCTGAAAAAATGAAATATTTTGTAATTAAAGTATCTAAAATTATTTCTTTTCTAAAACTCAGTTTTCTTTTTGAGAATACTTGTCTGAAGCTTTCTTTTTTAACGCTGTTTTGCTCTTATCGGAGAAACAACAGCCAGTGTAGAATTTCCCTTTTTAAGTGCGATCGCAAACTTTTGATACATTATGAGAACAAATTTTTTTCCCCGCGTTGAAATTTTCGGATTAGAAGTTTCGGCATTCAAATTAGGCCACCAGCTGTGAAATCTTAAATAACAAGAATATTTTGTCAAGCTATGCGGAACATTCCATCGATAATCGAAACCGTCACTTTTGCATGCTAAACGGCTTAGTTTTTCGCAATTTTACAGAAGTCACAGACAGAGGAGTTGATAAAAATATTAGCATATATCCGAGCTCTCGCCCCGAATTTAAATGAAAATATGAATGTCAAACAGAGTCATGTGATTAGGAGGAAAATTGCCTAGTGTCACTGCCACACGATATTTTTTATTCAAAATCGCAGTGGTTGGCGGGAAACTAATGGAGATTAATGTTTTATACCCTATATTTAAGCTTCATGATAAAGATTTATGGACACCAAAACCAAAGTAATATATATATATATATATATATATATATATATAAGTAAAGATGAATGGATCGAATTGACTTTATGTCTTAAGTGTGAACTTTCTTGTTAATCAAATTCCGTCTAATCGAACTGACATTGAGAACCACGATAAATTTAGGTTTGTAAGGGTATATATACCTCAAGAACTGTGATAACTAAACAGTTTTTGCTATTAAGATGTTCTCCTTTTAGAAACGCCAGGTGATGGCTGAATGGCTGGGGCTCTGGAATTCGGTTCAGACCCTGAGGGTTCGAATCCCACTGTTGGCATGGATGTTTGTAGCCGTTCGGAATGGGCCTTAAACTGTAGGTCCCGGTCTAATTAGCCCTCGTGTAGCAAAATGTTGACCTTATCGCTCCAAACCAAACCTTTTAGAAACACCAATCTCTCATCAGATTTTAAGCTAATTGACTCCCGTTCTGTTATACATGAAATATTTTATTGGGAGGGCTTGTGGAGGCCCTGTGGTACAGCGCGCTGGCTTTTGGTGCTTAGGGTGTTTGGGTCGAATCCCGGTGTCGCCCCACTAAAATACCTCCGTTTGTGTAGTCCCTTCATAGGGGGTAATGCTGGTCCGCCTATATGGTGTTCTCATAATAAAATGACCCGCAAACTGCGGTGAATTATAGGCGATTGTCTAGACAACAAGTGCCTCCGAATTGGAAAAAAATACATATTTTATTGGGAATTTTGCTCTACGTATCTTAGAGGACAAATGTCGCTGCTTTGTGTTTCATTTCTACTAACTCTGAATTTTAATTCCAATTTATTTTGCTATGGCGTGTCGGACTAATATGAATTATGTATGAGATGTATGACCATAATAATACTCCTTGTTAGTATCCCAGTATTTTATAGGGTACAGAAAGGGACTTTGATATTTTTACAAAGGGGAATCACACCCGGTGAAATGGGAAGATGAGAAGCGACTCCTCTGCCCCATGATCTTCAGGGGTTCGGTATAGTAGGCTATTTACGTTGTATCCGATCATGTTTAGTACCTGTATACGAGGGACGTCTTAATTTTCGGCATTAATTTTGTGAATGAAAAATACTCCTTTCACGCACTTTATTTTGAAGGCCCTTACACTTTCTTCGACTACTGCCACTGCCTCCTGGCAGCTAGGACTTACCAACTTTGTCAGTATGTGGAAAAAAAAAGGTTTTGTGTAAGTTGCTAGTTGCTGCAGTAGTGTTAGGGAGCGTACTCGTACATTTTTAATTTGGAGATATCCCCATTTTGGGATCTTCAACAGGAAATCAAGATCATTAGTGACTTTGCGCGGGAAGCTTCGACATTGGGTAAATCTTGGCCTTGCATGGATTTGGCGACGGAAGATAGAGCCAACCGATTTCTGACCCCTCAAAGGCGAGCGAGAAAATTCAGATGAATCAGTAGACATGACATGGTCAAGGTGTGACAACGACTTCTTTCCCTTTCTTTCTTTCGCTCTATCATTGAAAATAGGTTTAAGGAGCTATGGATCTATAACACTTGTAATTAAAATGTTTTAATCGTGTATTAATCATTTGACCAAGACCTATTGATTTTAATAAAGTTTTGTATTTAATTGTACCCGATGCTTCTCCTGCATTATTTAGCAAATGGTGGGGATTCAAACCAGGGTTAACTTTCCACTATGCGATATTATAAGTCTGGTATTAATGATAATTATTAATAAGATAACAAGCAGTGTTGCATCAGTAGGAATTTCGTTTACGACAACAGACGGAATCAAAAATTATGAACCGATCTTCTTAAGTTTCTTTAGTCTTATGAGTAGTTTAGTTTAGGAAACGGCCACTTAACACTCAAATCGTATATAATAAAACTTACGTTGCCTTTAAAAGGAACAGTAGGGTTTGTTATGAATATTAGGTACTAATGATACAGTAGTTTTCTAAAATTTTGAACTAGCAATTAGAGGGCATCATTACGTGGGATTGTTTTTGCGTCGCATTTGTTAACTGTCCATAAGAATGATGACACATTGCTCCGTCGTGTGATGTAGAACTATAATTTTAAGTCCGAAACTAGTTGGCAATTGAATTTTTATTACGAGTTTTAAGAGGCCCTTTCTTTTCTCTGTATCTCATATACATATTTATACTCATATACATGTTATTTATATGTATATATCGTATTGTACCTGTATTGTACTGTGTATTTAGTGTTTAACAGCGTAATTTAAGTTTGTATATTGTGCAATTTGACAATCTTTTTTTAGAAAAACTTGATTTTAATTGACAACGCTGTTTGTATTTGTTAAGTGTAAAAAATGGAAGAGAAAAAGAGAAACTATGAAAAAGAAAGGGTACAAATTGAAAAAAATGTTAATGAAAAGTATACCAACTTGATATTTACAATTAGCCTAAGTAGATGGAGTACGGAGGAAAAAACAGTCTAAATAAAAATTTAGGTGAAATTACCAAAATGACACAACAACAGCAGAATATGATCAGTTATTTAATTGGACAAATTAGTACGAGGGTAATTTTTTAAGTAAGAACCGTTTTGTAATGGAGTAAGAGAAACTTTAGTTACGAACGTAAATTGTATCACAAACGAAAATATGAAAGAATATGTTGAAAGAAACTGTTACTAACTAGTTTAACGGTCAGGCGGCAGAGTTCTTTGATGATGGGATCCAAAAGCTGGTGACACGACTTGACAAATGTTAAAATGTTAATGGTGACTATGTTGAAAAGTGAAAAAATGTTCATATTTTAGTTTGTGATTCAATTTACGTTCATGACTAAAGTTTCTCTTACTCCATTACAAAACGGTTCTTACTTAAAAAATGACCCTCGTATATTAGAAAGACAGCAGGATGAAGAAAAATGTAGTTACGTGAAAGTAAGGAAGAAGTTTGTAATGGCAAGATCAGTGGTAAGAGCGAAAAACAGAGGGGAAGGAGCGAATGTCGTAAAAATTATGCCGAAGAATCCAAAAATGGATGCAGAAGATACGAAAGTAGATATTAAAAAATTGATTAAGCCTGAGAAATTGAAGATTGGCATTACAGCATGCAGAACGATATTAGGAGGTTGGGTTATTTTTGGAGTAAGAAATAATGATGAAATTGACAAAATAATAGAAGAATTTAGTGAAAATGATAAATTATAAGAAGATTATACCATCGAGAAACCCCCTAAGAGAGATCCTCAAGAAGTTATATTTGGTGTAAGAGAGCAAGTGGAGAAGGAGGAATTTAAAAAGAAAATATTAGAGCAAATCGAAGAATTTGAAGGAGCAGAAATTAATGTTATTACCAGCTATAAAGCTAAATGGGGATATAACTGGATATAATCAGCATGAAGGGTGAGGTGTTTAGGAAATATAGAAAAATTGAACAAATTGAAATTAGATTGGGGACTATAATTTTAAACAACACCTTAACCTTTTCCTTACGGTGTATGACAGCATGTATTCCAAAAATACGGTCCAAAGAATGAATATATATATACAGTCGGACCTCTATTTAAGGAAGTCGCTAAATCCCGAAAAAAAGTTCGTTATATGGAAAATTCGTTAAATAGAGATTTACCTTTTAAAATACTTTAAACTACTCAAGACAGATTTTAAATTCATAAACACTAAATATTATTAATAAAAGTAATTAATCACACCTTTATTTTGTAAATTAATGTCTATTTGTTTTATATATCTTACCCATCAAACAGAAATCTGCAAGGAAAACAAGAATAAAACATAACGTCCGGGAATACACTGTATTTTCAATTAAAAAAAATTATATTAAAATTAATAAATTTTAATGACATTATCGCATTTATTATAACAAGTAAATTTAAGCTTACATTACCACAGGCGTCCTTAAACTTAATTATTGGTAAAGTTTGTTAGTTTTGTCTGAGTTTTGTGTTTGAAAAAGTGTTTGAAAATCTCATAATAAGTCTCGCATCTTTGCAATGCATCAAAACCCCTTCAGGCGTATTTTCTTCAAACTGTAATCCGCATCGGAATGTGTTAAAAGAAAGTTAATGTGCTAAATGTGTTAAAAGAAAGAAGTAGTTTGAAATGTTCAGAAATATTTTGAGAAATATGGAGAAAAAAATATTGAATCACAAGAATAAGTTCGTTAAATAGAGAATGCACTTCGCTATTTGGAGGATATTTTACGAAGAAATTCGCAAAACGTTCTTGGTTCCAAGGAAAAGTTCGCAAAATAGAGAAATTCACAAAATAGAGGTTCGTTAAATAGAGGTCCTACTGTATATATATATATAACCCTTAGTGGCCATTCTTGCAAAGGGGTATGAAATTTCTTGTTCTAAAGAGGGAATCGGAAAAATGGGTCTCGTAAGCTAAAGGTTAAACCTACAATATGTTTTTCATGCTGGGGATTTGGCCATATAGCCAAGCATTGCGCTGGAGAAAAATTTTGTAAGAAGTGTGGCGGCGCAAGTCATGAAGGGGAGTGCATTAGGCAACTAACATGCTCTAATTGTGAAATTTATTTTACTCAACGTGACATTGAGGGCGAAACGAATCATTGGCCGACAGATCCGGACTGCCCTAGCTATCAAATTGCTGTGGCTAATTTAATGGAGAAAACGGACTATGGAAGGCGTAAATCGGGGCGGTAGTCCTCCCCGGTGGGTTTGCTTGGTAATTTATATTTTGTATGTGTGTCCCCCGGGGGGGGAGGGCTGATTGTTATTTATTATTTTTGGTGTTTGCTTTGGGTGCTTGTTATTATGTGATTATTTATTTTCAGCATCTGATTTGAACTTTATGCACAGTAACGCTGCTACGATCTAAATTGTGAAGGGTTTTAATACAACCTCTGACAATAAAGTTCGGTGAATGAAGTCAGAACGGCCGATCTGGCAACACTGGCGAAACAAAACGCTGCACCTGCGTAGCGGTAGGTGTTGACCATCTGCCCCCACCGTTGTTCAGTTGAGCGTCGTTTGTTTTCCGTGTAAGACTTGTTTTACAAAGTGCTTGTTTTGTGCGCTTGTTCCGTGCGACAAATCGTTACCCAGAATTTTGGGATGAGAAAAACGTGTTGTCTTGTGCCACATCACTTGGATGACGATCACAAGCAGGCACGTTTAGAGGCTTCACGGGATTTTGTCGAAACGACGGATGCGACACCAAACCTCTTGAACTGTATTGTCACTGAGGATGAGTCCTGGTGTCTCAGGTACGACCCTGAAACGAAACGGCAAAGCATGGAATGGCGTTCTCCTGCATCACCTCGTCGGAAAAATTTCAGAGCAGAAAAATCACGCATCAAAACGATGCTCATTATCTTTTTTGATAGTCAAGGCATTATCCACAAGGAATTTCTACCTGAGGGCACGACGATGAATGCTGAAGGGTACATTGAAATTTTGACCCGTTTCACCTCAGTGACAATACAGTTCAAGAAGTTTGGTGTCTCCGTTTCGACAAAATCCTGTGAAGCCTCTAAACGTGCCTGCTTGTGATCGTCATACAAGTGATGTGGCAGAAGATGACACGTTTTTCCCATCCCTAAATTCTGGGTAACGATTTGTTGCACGGAACAAACGCACTAAACAAGCACTTTGTAAAACAAGTGTTACACGGAACACAAACGACGCTCAACTGAACAACGGTGGGGGCAGATGGTCAACCTACCGCTACGCAGGTGCAGCGTTTTGTTTCGCCAGTGTTGCCAGATCGGCCGTTCTGACTTCATTCACCGAACTTTATTGTCAGAGGTTGTATGTTAACTGTTAAATAGAGAAAATAAGTGTTTATGCGGTAGTTACAGGCTATATGTTGTATGTAAATGCCGTGATGTTTCATGATATGCCAAGACTGTCACTCTACGCTATGTGACCCCCACCACGCCATGTGTGGTATAAATGGTATGATCATGCTACGCCACACCATGCCACGCCCTGTCATGTGATGTATGGGCTGTAGCTTAGGTGTAGTTGGTAACTTAAACTATGTGTAGTCGGTGGTTGTGTGAGCTGGTGTGGAGTGCGGATAGAATCTGCGGCTTTGGCAAGAAGGGTAGACGGTTTGGGCTTCAAAGAAGCAAAATAATGAAAACAGAAATTTACTTCAGGTAAATATAGGTAAAATATATATGGCAGCTGTGCATCTGTTATTAAAGTTTAAATTTAATTATAAAATAAATATATGTAATTTTAAATTATTTGTAAACAAATGTTGCTATTATTGTAAATAAAATTGCAATATATTGTAAATAATACTGGAAATGTTTTAATTGTTTATAACACTGTATAGAATAATGAATTTTAGCAAACTGTTGTTATCGAAAGGTATTAACTTACTGAAATTTGTTTTGAAACATTTAAGTTATGTAGTAAGGTGTAACGAGGAATTCGTTCCAGAAATAGTTAATTTGGTTGGGCTCATAGCGCAAGTTAAATTAATGATATCTCTAATTCTAAATAGTTGTCCCTTTAAATAAAATAGCGTAATTTCTATACCGTTCCCTCGTCGTGTGTGTTCTTGAGAATTTTAGCCGTTGCCCATTTCTTTTAAACCGTAAAACTCCAACTATAACGTTCTTAACAAGAGGTTAGTCAAAGGATTCCCTTGTTAAGTTTCACTAAAATGCACTTTTTATGGGTGATAATTGCAGGGTGTGTCATGTGGACATCCAACTAACTTTTGTCCACGCACGCCGTGTAAGTTAGCTCACTAAATTGGCCCCATAAAATCTGTTGTAAGTTAGAATTATATGGCGTTCTCTCCTTTTTCCTTTGTCCATGAGAGGTTTTTCCCACGTGTGAATTTGGCGACAGCTTGGCGTGAAGGCACTCTCCGGAGTATGCTTTCTTTCCTCGTTCGACCAGTCACGCAGAGGCGCGAATTTCGCCTAAGCCATTCACGGGCCTCCATTTTGGCGGAGCGTTCGGAGTTTCTCCTCTTGGCGAGGCTTCGGCTTGGCCGGGTTCTTGTTTTGGCCATTAAGCGATCGCGTAGTTTTTTTTTACTGTATTTTTCCTCCGCGCTGAGGTAAGCTTCCGTACGTGTGGCACGGGTGTTCTGTAGAATTATTATTTGGCGCTTTTCTCGCTATGGCAACCTATGCTCTAATTTTTTTTTTGCTCTGTCCAGATTGGAAAGAAGAAAGAAAAAATTCAGACCTGAGATTTTTTAAAAAACTGTTGGTTCTCTTCTTTTGAGCTCTCCCCAGGACGAGCCATTTTGGCTCTTTTCCTGCGGGAGATGCTATGGTTTTTATTAGAGTCTTGGCTATTTTTTAACGATACATGTTATTCATCATCATCTACAGTCTTTAGACCAATGCGGTCAATTTTTTGTATGTCGCTGCAGTGCTGCAAATGTATTTAATTTTATTCAAGACAGGCTCGATGGCCGAATAAATTACTTTTTATTACTGCAAAAGAGACTTTGACATATTTTTTTATTTCCTGCTGCTTTCAACGTTAATTTTAACTAGATGATTTACCTCTAAACCTGATGATTGTTCCTTACCTGGGTTCCTGAATCAACCACTATTTTTTTTTTTTAATATTTTCGCCGGCCTACAGAGACTAGAGGAGATGTCTCCCAGCAATTAACATCCGCACTTATGGGAGCAGACTATGGTTCAGTCGGGCACAACCTATCGCCGTGAAGAGGATCTCTACAACTCCGCAGTGGCCCTCACAAATATCTTGGCATAGCAGACTATCCGCGTAATTTTTAGGTTCCCGTGTGAATCATCTTTTATAGAGACTATTCACGTGAACTTTTCAGACAATCGCCTTGTTTCACCGTCATAGGTTATGGTGACCAGAACTCTTCATTAGTGAGTTAGAACTCTCCAACATAAGGCATCTTCAAATTAGTAATATCTTCACTATATAAGGATATAATTATTGAAAGTTAGTATTATTAATGTAACCATGCTGTATTTAATACCATAACAGTTTTCTGTGTTATTGTGATTTAAATTAGTATTAATGTATTTCTAAGGTGTCACTATCGCGTGTAATTATGGTATGGTGCTAGGTCGTAGGAACTCGGCACTAAAGGTCGGCGGTTCGGGCCTCGCTAGAACTTTTAAATTATAAATAGAGAAAAATATTATAATTAGGAACGATATGATTAATAATTAAGAGTGTATCATTTATAATTTAGATAATTAGGCATTGGGGTAATATGCCAATATTTACTAAGTATCTGTTGTTTAATTATGTATCTGTTATTATAAATTATGTTACAATGTACGAGGGTACGGACTTTGTTTGGAAGCCCTGGGGTGCTTCCTAACATGTATTAAGTTATAATAATTGCAAGATAAAAATAACTTTTTATATACCATGTTTTTAAATTTTCTGTTGAATCATATAAACTTGACAATTCTATGTATTAATAAATGCTTTTTAAAAATTTTTTTGATGAATTATCCCATCAACTTGAAGAAAATGAAGTTAATTGGAAGTTAACTTGCGTTTAATTTTTCGTTCCCGTTCCGGCGGATAGATGACTGCACCAGTCTACAAAACAAATTAACTGAAAATAACTGAAAATTAATTTAATTCTGCTTAAAGATGGCTAAAAGTATTAAAATAGTGCATTGCATCGTGTTATGAACTATTCTAAAAGTTTCAAATGTCTAGTTAGTCAGGAAGTTAGTTAAAAATCGATCGCAAGATTTGGACTGAACAAACACACACACACACAAACAAACAAACAAACAAACAAGAAAGCGAGTTAATAAAAACATGGTAAAAAATTGTTGTAAAAGGAAAAAAGGAGAGTTGGAGTGCAACCAGGAAGCGATAGTATGCTAATAATTTAAATTGTGAGAGTTGAAATTGATTAAATTAAACTAAATTAAGTTATAAATCAGTAACAAACTGTCAATAGAGTTGCCACGGAAGTGGAAAGAAACAAACCGATTGAATTTCGAAGCGTTTTGAAAAGGATAAATTAAATTAAATAGTTTAGATAGAAATTAACTAGAAGAGAGACCTTTCTGCCAATGGACCTTGCCACAAACAGGATAAATTATTAAATCCTAAAGTGCTATTGATAAACCAGAAATGAAGCTAACCGTCTATTGCATTACTGCGATTGGATGCTTTGATTCCGGTCGCTGGCGAGGAACGAATTGCTGTCGCGGCGACCGGACATCAGAATATAACACCTGCCGTATGAGCTAACCTCTGTGGACGGCGTAACTTTTGAATTATATAGTATGTATATATCTATCTTTCTATATACATATACCGAAAATAACTCCTTTATTTACATCTTTGTAACACAGTTTATCCGAATGACTGTGATATGTAAAACATTTTTATAGGTAATGTGAAATCTGCAATGCTAAATACCAGTAAAAAACCATCATCAGAAGATTATTATCTATATATATAAAACAGTTCCGTAACTGACTGACTGACTGACATACAATGCACAGACCAAACCGCTGGACCTAAAGGGCTGAAATTTTGCATGGCGATTCTTCTTATAGTGTAGGTTGCACTAAGAAAGATTTTTGAAAAATTCTTCTTAGATTTTTTTAAAATTAAATTTTTTAAGCTGGTTTTGTAACTTTTTTTAAGTTTGCATTTAAAATAATACTCTGAGGGTTCTAAAATTTATATCACGAGAAAGATCATAAAAATTCCTTTAAAATGAAATCTTTTTCGAATCTTTACCCCCATTTCCTGATTTTTGGTGCATTGTTAAAGATTAATTTTAAGAATTCAATTTATTAAATGCTGATCACGTGATTTCTTTTTTCTGGTACTTTAAATAAATTTATCGTCACGTGCATAAAAACTAAATACACACACAAAATTTTTTTTTCTTGATAATGCGGCAGACGAATGGACATTAACCAAAAAAATATTAAAATACAGTAAAAGAAATGTTCTATAAACTGTATATATATTAACTGTACTAGATTCTTTAGTATTCTTTATATTAGATTTAATTTTAATTTTTTCATCTACATTATTTTGTCTATAAAAATATCCCTTACGATTTATATATATATATATATATATATATATATATATATATATATATATATATATATATATATATTTACATCAATTGTATATATTGATCGTCGTATTTATTATATATATATATATATATATATATATATATATATATATAGTATATATATTGTCATTAATTGCATACATTGACCATTGTATTTACTTTGAATCTACTCCGTAGCGAAGTGCGAGTTTTCAGCTAGTTTCCATATATAACATTCAATATTCTACCACTCCTGCATGAAAATTTATTACTGAGGAAGAGTACTTTAGAAGATATGCATTAACAAGTAGTTTTAAATGTCTGCTTCATTTTGGCGATTTCATCATCTTTTAAAAGGTTTGGTCTTAATAAAAATAATTTTACAGTGTAATACTTGTACTGATTACGACAAAAAAGAACTCAATTTTATTTGATTAGGAAGTTTTTTTCATACATCTGAGATCTTATGATGAAAATTATATTCTGTTAAAATATCTGTATTAAATTGTTTGGGCTTGATTCGAAGTCATATGATTGCAAATGCAGTTTCCCATGGTGTAAATTTCTATGATGTTAAAAAAATAGTTTTGCACCCGAAAGTACATTAATACATTAGCATGATGCTCTGAACTAAATTTATATCGAAATCCATCAGAAAAACTTAAAGAATCCCACTCCATACTCCCGAAAAGTTATATGACGTGGAAGAATGAAAACTAATATTCTCAGATCTCCAGATACTAATGTACTCGACTGAAATCTGTTTCGTCAGCTCTGCAGAGTAGAAATAGAGCTTACCGAGAAGTAAACCAATATATTCCAGTCTTAAAAACTTACTGCTCTGGTGGCATGTGATGTGATGCAAACTTTTTCAATTTCTCCCTTTGACCCTAGAGAATCTTATAGCAGATGTTAGATTTGCAATAAAAAAGTTGGTTTTTTCATGGAAGTATATATGAGTGTATTTATGTGCTTTTAAGGTAAAGAGAGGTTCAGTCAATCCCAAATGTATAATGTATCCACCACTCCAGTTTATAAAGAAATGTTTTACGTCAGCAAGTTTTCAGGTATAAGACTATTCAGAATGTTTTTTTCCCTTGATAAATAGACATTTTAAGTGCGATTCTTGACAAAACAAGTAACAACAAAAATGTTAGAAAATACGTTTTCGACATCTAGTGAAAAAGGAAAGTATATAAAAAAACTCATAAGAAAATTATTACAATTTGCATGACTATTGTATAACTACTTTGATTACACATTAAAATGTTTATCTTGAACTCGGAGTTACTTTATCTTCTGTAACAATCACTGAATAAATCACGAGCTGTAAGCAAAATTTCAGGGAATATATTTTTCAAAATATCGACACTTTCATTTACGGCATAGTAAAGAAAATATTGTATTTTTAATTTCATTTATATCATTTTTAAAATGTTGTAATTGGAATGGAAAATACGCTTTTAGCTCTGTTCGTCAATTTTCTACTAGCTCCAAAGCTCATAGTTGTAGAAGGATTTTAGATTTCCTTTCCGGCCTATAGATTTTGTTCGGCAATTTGTAAACAGAGTATTAGAGGCAGTGTGTTAGGCCTTTGGTGTGGCAAAGAATATGCACATGACAAGAATTCAGCTTGATCCATAAATATCTATTCATTCCACTTGAATGTTAAACTTAACTCAAAAAGCATTTTAATGTGCATCCATCCTTTTGCTGGAAACTTCTTACCATACTGAAAAACTTACGACTTAAACGAATGTTCATCGTTTCATACAACAGGCAAGAAGAACCGGATGAAGCCATAAACTCCAGGAGTTCCGTTCATATATGTATACACTTACGTAGTATAGAAAGGTTGCAGAAAATTTGCATAGAATATACAGTGAAATGTGGAAAATGCTTTCCCGACCGAATCAGAAAATAAAAGATCGGTTAGCAACGGTGCCGATTCTGGACGTACCACGTTACAACTTTTTGGGGACAATTAAACTTGTAACCAGATTTCCAACAGATTTAACATGCCCCTACCCGATGTAGACACGAAATACTTGTTGTTGCCACTAACTTGATTAAAAAGATGGTTTGCGGATTTATTTATTTATTTTTTTTGAAAAAGAATGCTTAACCTACATGCTTCCTATAAACGGCATGAAATCTTCTACTGTTTATTGAACCGCTCTCTTTCTCTCCTCAGATAAACGTTTTCATTTCTTGATCGAGTATACACCTTCAGCAACAGTCGCAGTGGCTAATAAATAGAAATCTTATTACTCGTCTTTGATTCGGTGTTAAAATATTGCATTCCAAGTATCTTTAAGTTCAGTCCGTTACTTCCTAATCATTCATTTTCATGTTACACATTTTTCATGTTTCACCGACACTCCCGACCAATCACCTCTTCCTGAAACAATAATATCCCCATTTCGAAGGGCCCCATTAATTTCCGAATTTAAATGCCTCATTGACGAATTGCTCAAAATGACAAACAGGCTAGGAATTTCCGCCGTACGGTAAACCTACCTTTTTTAGCTTAACCTTTAGCTTATGGGGCCCATTTTTCTGATTCCGTCTTTAGAACGGAAAATTTCATACACCCTTTGTAAGAATGGACGTAAAAGGGGTTCTCTCTCTCTTATATATATATATATATATATATATATATATATATATATATATATATACACCGGGTGTCCCAAAAATGACCGACGATTTGAAAAATCAATTAAAGATAAACGGATGGTGATAAAAATGTATGGTTTGCTGCATTCTGCTTAGGTAATCAGGTAATTTATTCTCACAAATTTTCAAAATTAGTTGCAAAGTTCGTCAACAGATGGCACTGCTGACTGGGAAAAACTATAAGACAATGTTTTCAAAGCAAGAAGCATACGCAAAGTGGCATGGATTGACCTCCCTATTCGCCAGATTTGACGCCATTCGATTTTTTTCTTTGGGGGTACTTCAAAGACCAGGTGTATCGTCGCAATCCACAAACTGTAGATGAACTGGAACAATACATCTCTGCTGTTTGTCAGAACATTCAAACTCAAATGATTGAACAGGAGTCTGCGAATTTTGACCTCAGACTTCGCCACGTTGTTGCTGCAAACGGTGGTTATTTTGAAACCCCCTTCTACGAGTCTTCTCCTTCGATGCAAGATCCGCTTCTACTACGAGTCGCTATCATGCAAAAATCAAGTTTCTTCTTGCCAACGTAAAGTTCCAAAAATAATTCCTTCGAACATTTTATTTCACCAAGGGTTTGGTTGGTTGCTGGCGTCAGAGCCCCCACCCCCCTTTTTAATACGAGGGATATACTGGTCGGCTTGTTTGGTCGAAAGCGTTACGATCAACTCTTGATTCTCAAGGTAAACCGTTCGGGATGGACTATCAGGCCGAAGCTGTAAGCTCTAAATACCCTTGCCTGTTACGACATTCAAACCGCAGACTGAGGTTCTATAGGTTAGTACTCTAGCTATCATCCGGTAACAACCAGCATTGAAAAATAGATGTTTCTTTTGTCTTGATTTCCAATGGGAAAGAAAATTTGAAATTTGAAATCAATGTGCTAGACAGTTATATCCAGAAGGATTTGGAGCTATACATTTATTCAAAGCTGCTTTATCATTTTTGCAAAGAAAATACGACACAGTTAGCACTTAAAAGGTAGGAAACATGAATGAATGCGTCTGTATAGGCATTGCTTGTGGACCGGAGACACCGATGAATGTCCATTAACACCGTTAAAGCACGTGGTCTATTTTTGTAAAGAGTTTATTCGCACTTGATCTGAATAATAATTTAATCTAAGTAATGAAAGTTTTCATAAAGAAAATTTTGTACAGTATTATTGCTGTACCTTATTTTCAACAAGTTTTCGCTCAATAAATGTACGCAGCCGCTCCCATGGTATAGCGGTTAGCGTCGCGAACTTTCCTGCAGTGGGCTTGGGTTCGAATCCCGAGTAAAGCTTGGACGTTCCCATGTCATCCCCTCATAGGAACCAATGTTGACTTACCTAAATGGGGGATCCATGATAAAGTAGTCCACAAAGTCCGTGGTATATTGTGAAAACGTCTGACGGCAAGTGCCTTAGCGTTAAATAATAAAAAAAATTATTTATTTATTTATTTATTTTTTTTTTTTTGGGGGGGGGGGGTGCAATATTTTGGCAAAGTACGAATTTTCATAGACAAATAAAATTATTTCGTTACAACATACATTGGAAACAGCGGTTAGATCTGCATCAAACGGGCGGTCCTCCTGGATGTTAAAATATTACCTACTCGAAACTCGTGGGAAACTCATCACGGAAGCCCGGAGTTCAATATTTTATTGTGGGTATTAAGATTCCGCGTGTTCCTGTTATACTGTTTGATAAATCAACAAGTTCGGAAATCTCGCCTGATAAAATATTTTTTACCCTCATCTGACGCGATATCATTTTTTCCCCAATTTCTTTTTAAGGCCCTAAAAAGAATCTTATTGAGGAAGCTCGATTTATCGTAAAACTTTCTACTCTCAGAAATCAAATTTATATCAGCTATATATTTACCCTCTTTTTTTTTTGGAGGAGGTAGAGTGTGGGGTCGAGCAGTCCTATTACCGATATTACACTGAGCCGAAACTTTGTAATCAGTCTTGCAGAAAGTTGTCGCAGAAAGATTTATTGCATGATGCGTTCTTGGTTTCTTTGCACTGGGTTGTTTGAAGGGAGCCTATGTTAAGCTGAAATTGTGTAAGAGGATAGAATATATATAGATTAAATAAATATTCTATATAACTCTAAGTACGAAGTGTAAACCTAGAAAATAAAAAGTCTTTTTTATTTCAAAGGTTAATACTTTTCCCTTAAATTTAATATTATATATATATATATATATATATATACAGGGTGGGCAGAAAGTCCGCATAAACTTTAAAAATTCATAAAAACCGGAAAAATAACCAAAAAAAAAAAAAAACGTTTGCAGGGTTAGCACCGCTAGGTCACGGGATTTTTTTTTAAGACGGGGAAAAAAATAATAAAACAGCCGACAGGTGGCGCTGACGTACACAAGTCAAAAAAAGATACGCAAATAATGAAAAGAATGCTTCTAAATCGTTTATTACAGCAGTAGGTGTTCCACCTGACCCCCAACACAGGGGACAATACATTGCAGGCAAGTCATAAATCCAGCAACGACAGAGTGCAGCAAGTCCGAATATATACATGACATCTCTCGGCGGATCGCATCTTTCAGTTCCAAAAGATTGGATGAACCAGATAGATACACCCGGGAGGATACACCCGGTGACTTGTGTACGTCAGCGCCATCTGTCGGCTATTTTTTGAGTTATTTTTTTCCTGTCTTAAAAAAAATCCCGTGACCTACCGATGCTAACCCTGCAAACATTTTTTTTATTTTGGTTATTTTTCCGGTTTATGAATTTTTAAAATTTTTACGGACTTTTTGCCCATCCGGTATATACATATATATATATATATATATATATATATATATATATATATATATATATATGTGTGTGTGTGTGTGTGTGTGTGGTGTCAGTTATATTGAAAAACATTATTAATACTGAGAAACATCGAAAAATTTTAGTCTTAGAGCCGAAGTGGTCATTCTTAAAAAATAATATCCATTTTGATATATAAAAACATATATTTATTAAATCCTCACGATAAGTGAGAAGACCTCAGCGTAAAAATGTTTACCCAATCATATATCAATCATTGACCTCTTTAACCAATCAACGCCAACGGAATTTTTAACGCTGACCCTGATGGATTCTATGAGAACAAGCCCTTTATGTGAAAACGAAATTATAGGTCACATTATAGCCCAAATTCTCAAAGCGGAACTTCCCTGTGGTAAGGATTGTCATTAGGTTAACAAATTTTGAAGTTACGGCGTTGCCTAATATGGCAGTGCCCTGAAGTCTAAAATTGCTATACTGGCTATTTTCACACGGGTCATTATCAGATCAGAGCTCGCTTGGGGGTAAATATAAAAATTACAAAAAAGTTTAAAAGGGCTTAATAAAATTAGTCATTTATCGGACAAATTATGTTAGGAAATGAGTTTCATTAGTGAATGAAAAATTTCTTTTTGACATAACAAATGTATATATATATATATATATATAATTAACAAAGATATGTTAGTGACCATAGCTTGGATGCCAGGCTTGGAATTCTTTGATTTAGTAACTATATATTCAATTCTTCTGTTTCTAATGGATTGTACGGAGTCTTAGTATGTTTATTGTTGAGATCATACTAATCAGAAACAATCTAGTGGTTTTTAGACAGTATTGGCACCGCTGATGAAGAGATGCTATCTAAAACTTATTTAATACTTTTCTTTTCATGTTTTTAGTTCCTGGCTGTAAGTAGTTTTAGAGCTCATACTGGTTTTTCACTTTCAACTTTGCCTTATATATATATATATATATATATATATATATATATATACAAACAAACATTTACATAACTTTTTCTATATTCCATATAAATGAACGTAAACAAAGTTAAAAACAAATCCATATTTGTTAAAAATTAAAGACATAGACATCTAGATGTTTATATCTGCGGGAACATTTTATCATTTTATGTTTCTCTAAGTGTGTCCAAGAGCTGATCGACGGAACTGTTCGTTCACGAGAAACTTAACCGAAAAGCGAGAACTCAAGTAGACTTAACATTCTGCCCGGTATTTCTGATGGATTGGAAAAATCCAGGCTTTTATCTGGAACCGAGAGTATATATCCAAGACCATGTTTGAGGAAGCTTTAAACTTCGGAACTAACTGACGCATGGACGTTCAATTTGAATTGGGGCAGATCGAAAGGAAACGGTTCCGCCATCTGGAAATAGGAAGAGCTGTAAATATTTGACTTGCCTCTCGAGTTCGGATGTGCCGGAATTTATGTCACTGTAAGGAGAGTCGTTGACGGTCGGCGAATTATTTTGGTATATGAGATTTTGTAGATTAAACTGAAACTAATGGTGTCATGATTGCATAAAATACCTTTTAACACTTTTTTTTGCAATATAAACGGATTGTTTTCAAACTGTATATTTTATAACAACAAAATTGTATATTTTATAGCAACAAATATTTGCTGAGGTGGAATCTATATTTGCTAGATATAACAAATGGTTTTCTTTTTATAATAAAAAGTATGAAATCATAATAATCGCAGGTTTGAATGTGTAACATTGAGAAAAAATTAAGTAATGAAGGTGTTCCTTATTTTAAATCTCCAGAAAAATTATTTCTTTGTCCTATTTTATAAGCGATGATACAGAATTATACTGTGTGGCATTTGAAAATACGTTGTAGCATCGACACCGACACACACACACACACACACACACACATATATATATATATGTCAGGCTAAAATATGAGGGGGTTGTTTGGGAAAAATGGGGATTGGCAATCAAATATTATTAATTCACGAAAGTATCGACGGAGAAGGAAGAAGGGTTTTTAAGAGAAGAAGAAGGGCCACCTGACGGTTGGTTTTGTTAAAAAGGAGATTATTCATGCAGGGGTAGCGTTACATAATTCAGATCTTTCTAGTACACTCGAAACTGATTCAGCGAAAAGTTTGAGCGGGATAAATGACAAAGGAATGAAATTAGTCGGCACAGAGATCTGAGAGAGTGAACACGTATGTCTTAGCGAGAGCATTGGATGGAGTGGGTTGCTTAATTTTGTCGGAGCTCTAGAAAGTAATAATGGAATAAACGCATATTAATTTACCTCTGTCTTCTCATCTCTTATTCGGACGACTATTGTCTTTTAATTAATTATAATTTATGACATACGAGCCATGTCATATATATATGATAATAACAGCCCACCATTTATTAATTCTATTCCTTTTAAATAACTCTTATATAACCCTACGCCTTTACTTTTCTATTTGTTCCTGTTCCAACCATGCCTGTACTTGTGGCTCCTAGCTGTCGCTGGGCATAATGCACCATTGATGATCCCGTGGAGAAATGCAACTAACTTCCCATTGTCCAGTTAGGAGAGTAGAACCGCGCGTCACTGGCGTATTGGATATGGGGAAATAAGACGCTTATTACTCTCTCCTTTGTAAATAGCTTTTGTAAATAATTCTCATTCTTTATATTTATTCCATAATATGTTTAGGTTAATGAACCTATTGTTCCCACCAACTGGACAGACTGACTGGATATGATAACCACTCAAACAACGACTACAACCAAAAAAATACATCACTGCCGTAACGATTTCCCTTTCTTTCTCCTGTTTCGGATTCCGAAATCATGTTTCTGATCCGAATTTTGTTGTACAAGTCATGGAAGATACTTAGTTCTTTTTGCTGAGGGTCGAACTTACTGGAATGTTTCAGTGACCAGTAAAATCTAACTAAACCCTGAAGAGACATTAAAGAAACCCTAAAAAACCTCTAAAGAGAAACCCTATTTTACGAATTGAGTCGCCTCTTGTGTTATGTGTCGATAACGAGGGCTCAAGGTCAAGAGAGGCCAACCTTTGCAGAAGTGACTCCTCTTACTTGTCTGTGTTTAAGGCAGTTTTATTTGTTGTAGCGCTGCATTTTTGCTTGGAGGAGTAACATTCCGTTTTTAACCTTTTCCTTACGGGGTGGGATAGCACATATCCTAAGAATACGGGCCCAAGAACGTATATATATATATATATATATATATATATATATATATATATATATATATATATATATATATATATATATATATATATATATATATATATATATATATATATATATATATATATATATATATATATACAAATATACACATATATATACATATATATATACATATATATATATATATATATACATACATATATATATATATATACATATATATATATACATATACATATATATATATATACATATATATATATACATATATATATATATATATATATATATATATATATATATATGTACACATATATATACATATATACATATACATATATACATATATATATATATATATATATATATATATATATATATATATATATATATATATATATATATATATATAAATGTATATATATATACATATATATATACATACATATATATACATATATATATACATACCTATATACATACACATATATATACATATATACATATACATATATACATATATATATATATATATATATATATATATTATATATATATATATATATATATATATATATATATATATAAACGTTCTTGGACCCGTAATCTTGGGATACATGCTATCCCTCCCCGTAAGGAAAAGGTTAATCGCAGCTGCCAGCGTAAGATCGTTTGACTGTTAGTTTGCATCTACCGCATCAACTTCCAGCCGGATCCGATAAAAGATGTCTTAGTAGGATTAAAGTCAGCAGTGCTAGTTATACAAATCAGGGAAAAGGAAATTCTTAAAACAGTCACTACAAACGGCTAAAATTCAAAGTTTACTCCCAAATAACGAGAGGAAATAATTCTTTCGTCCTCAGGAGAAGGGCTGGAGAGAACCTTCGCAGAAATTCCGCGCATGCGTCTTTCCTTTCTGTTGCATTGTACGAAGTTGAATTTCCTTTCAAATTCATGAATAGAGTCTAATTTTTCTTGATTCTATTCTGGACCGTGAAACTCAGAAATATCTTAACAGAAATATCTTGCTCAAACTCACTGTTTTACAACCATAAACTCATCTCGTAAGAAATTAAGCGTTGATAAACACTAAAACTGGAGCAATTAGTCCCATGCGTATAAAGGAGTATCAGACTAAAAAATGTAGAAAAACCGCAGTCTCCAAATATATATATCTAACCTGGAAAACTAATAAGGAAGTACAGATTCTAGAAATGTATAATTCAGAATCGCGCTGAAAGATTATGAAGTGATTGATGACTAGCCCTACGTGTTGAATGTGTAAAGAAAACAATAGACAATAAAATTTGTAGAGAAAGGATAAACACTACGTACGTACAGGTGAGGCACTCTGGTTCCTTGGGTTTCCATCTTCCTCGAACACATTTGGCGGTGCGGTTACCAATGTTAAGGCGGTGGCCGGCCGTGCAGGTCACGTTGATGATGGTGCCGTGCGGAAGGGACTCGTTGCCACGCCCCATCTTCACGATTTCTACCTCCATCCAGTCTGTTTGCTGCAGGGAACATGATTCTGAAAAAAGTAGATTATTTGTACGTTAGTTAATCGATCTATGTGTATGAAGACAGGATAGCTGACTATAACATGAATAATTACAAGATAAAAAGACTTTTTATATACCATGTTTTTAAATTTTCTGTTGAATCATATAAACTTGACAATTCTATGTATTAATAAATACTTTTTAAATTTTTTTTGATGAATTATCCCATCAACTTGAAAGAAAATGAAGTTAATTGGAAGTTAACTTGCATTTGACTTTTAGTTCCCTTTCCGGCCAATAGATGGCTGCACCAGTCTACAAAACAATATTAACTGAGAATAACTGAAAATTAATTTAATTCTGCTTAAAGATAGCTAAAAGTATTTTAAAAATGCATTGTCATCTTGTTCTGAGCTATTCTAAAAGTTTCAAATGTCTAGCTAGTCGGGAAGTTAGTTAAAAATCGATTGCAAGATTTGTACTAGACAAACACACACACAAACACACAAGAAAGCAAGTTAATAAAAACATGGTAAAAAATGCATAGGCACGCCTTCACAACAGGCTTCAGAATGCTAGCAAAAAATATTATCTCGCCCATTCGATAGTTGTTTATTGTACAATATTTAATAATAAGGATTAATGATAATTATGATAGATTTATTTTAATAAATCTATCACAATTGTCATTAAATATTGTGCTAAAAATAAGTATCAAATAACATATTTGTTCTTTTCAGCATGCCGCCCACATGGTATACTGATTAGCGTTTCAAGCTTCCACGCAAAACTCGGACTCAAATCTTGAATATGGCTTGGACATTTCCGTGTTGTTCCATTATAGGAAGAAACATTGGCTCACCTCAGCGGTGCTCCCATAGTAAAAAAAGCCAACAAGATTTCGCAACGTAGTGTGCCAATGACTTAAGAGAAATGTCTCCACATTAGAAAAAAATTAATCAACAACAAAATGCATTTTTTAAGCATAGACGAAATAACATGCTTCCAGTGCAATGCTTATGAACTTTTATTTTGTGCTTATTAGAGGTTCATGATTATATTATTGCCCCGATTATCATTTTCGATGTGCATTTGTGTATTAAAACCAATACCCTGTGATACGACCATACTCAATATGATATGTTGCAAGTAAATGAATACCAATAACTTTTCCATTATTTCACATTGTTGATTTCGTATTGTTGGTATGCATAATATAATCTAATAAGAATATTACCTTCAGTTGGGTAACAATATTTTTCTTATAATATATATATAAAAGAGTATCAATCTTTTACTCTGTTTTTTCAATCGAATAAAGTAAAAGGCATAGATACATACCCATTTTAATTTTTATAAGCTATCAGAAATGGGTATTAACCCTTTTTTCCATGTGTCTAATTTTTTGAATTTAAATTGCTTTTACAATGTAAGCTCTTGTCTCATACCCATTAAAAATGCTACTAAGTGTAGATATATACCCATTTTTACTTTTATGAACTATGAATAAAGGTACTAAGCCTTTTTTTTTGTGTATCTCGTTTTTGTGTTTAATTTGCTATTACAATCATATGCTGTAGTCAAATACCCGTTTAAATTGCTTAAAAGTATAGATATATACTCATCTAAATTTTAAGGAACTATAAGTAATAGGTATTAATACGTTTTTTCTTGTGTCTTTTTTTCATATTTAAGTTGATATTACAAACGTATGTTTTAGTAACATACCCATTTAAATTGTTAAAAAAGTATAGATATAAACCCAATTTTATTTTAGTTAACCATAAGTAACGGGAAATTATACTTTTTTCTTGTGTCTCCTTTTTGTATCTAAGTTGCTATTACAAACACAACTTTTTGTCTCATATCCCTTTAAATTGTTATTGTGTAAAAATATAAACCCATTTCAGTTTTTATGAACTATGTAGTAGGTATTATTTCTTTCTTCTTGCGTCTCGTTTTTGTGTTCAAACAGTAGTTACAATTGCTGGCATACCCATTTAAATTTTTAATATCAACGAGTAAATGAATGTTAACACGTTTTTACCTTATAAAATTTGGTTCTTCGAATATCTAAAGAAAATAAGTTTACTCACACACCATTTTGGTATCTTATGAACAACATTTAGGTTCGAGGAGACAAAATTCACATAGAGATGTACTGAATAGCAACGCGCGTCTATAAATCCTGTAGGTTCAGGAATATCCGGATTGTGGTGCATACCATAATTACTGTCGAAAACTGGGACAATGTTCGACAGGATTCTGCATCTCTCTCGAATGTAACAGCACCCAAATTCAATCGTTAGGCTATCTGTCCAACAATGAGGTTTATAGCTTTTAACGTAATCACCTGCACGTTATCATGTACTCCAAATAGTGGATTTTCGACTTAACGGACGATGGTGCTTCGATTATAAGCAACTGAAAGCGATAAGGCAATCGGTATAACCTTAAGTGTTCTGAATTGCTCTCCAGCATTCATTATGTGAAACTATTTGCTTAATTGCTCACTCGGAGTGATTGATAATTCTTAGCAGTTTTATCACTCTACGCATTCCTTGCAAAAGTAGACCTTCTTTTATATAATTCCTAACAATATAAAATCCACTTTTTCCAACGTAGTGAAATTAATGCACATTGGTGGATGATAATTCACACTACCTGTTGTTCTTCGTGACCTTGCATGAAAATATTTCGTAAAAGGTAAATTAACAAAACCATATAATGATGGAAATTTATAATATAATAACCGTGGATACAAACCATGCATTGCTTTCTGTAAAAAACGTTTCTCCCCTTTTCATCAAAAGATATTTAACAATATTTAACAGCTATAGATGCAGAGATTTTTTCAAAATTCAGAGAAGTTTCAAAATTCTCTGTTTCTAAGATTCATTCATTTTATGTTTTTAATTTATGGATGGAATTATTTAATAGAATTATTAAAATATTTATGTTTTTGTCATTAATTAACTTAATTTAAAGCTACCTTTACTTTGGTCTAATTCTTTCATTTTTTTACTTGATAATTTTTCTTATTTCTGTTTCATCGTTTGATCTGAAAGCTTATTAATCTCATTTGTTTAATTTTCCTATCTTAATGTTTAATTAGTAAAATTTGCATATTGTATTTAAATTTAGTCGGCTGAGGATATATTTTTATGCTTAGTATAAACTAAATTGGTTTCGTTGCCACTTTGTCGGTTTTTATGTGTCTTCCTCCGCTCTTCTCTCTATCTAATTTTTTCTTTTATGACGTTGTCTCTTCAGTTTTCGACGTTTCTCCGATAGCACTATATATAACTATTCCCAGATATTATGACGTTTAAACGGGCAATTTTCAGATTTTTCTAAGCATCCTTGTGTCTTTGTAACAAATGAAAGCAGTTGCAATCAATAAAAATGTGGGTTTCGAGCATGAGGAGGGAAGATGCCGTGGCATCTTGCTGCACGAGCCATAATCCGTAAATGAACATTGATGGAGAGTTGATTTATTTACTTACAAATATGGTCAAAGAAGACTTATGGAGATAGTCAATGATGTTTTGCTTTAATAAGCAGTGATACTCTTTAAGTTACTTGTAATTACTGGACAAGTTTATGAAGAATAGTGTCAATCTACACACTTTAGAGGTTCTGTCTACTTTAAATTTTAACCGGCAAATAGTTTATGTAACAAAATAAACTAGAGCTCAGTAATATGCAATATCTGACGTAACCCCATTCGGGAACCTACAATGCATGTTAATAGTTTCAAATATCTAATACATAAAGTATTTAATAGATATCCAAAGACGTACGATGTGTAAAATCTAGTCACAAGTATGTTGGAAATGTCTCCGCATTGTTCGACGACACACTATTCTGCTGTCGTTGAAAAGTACGCTGAATTATCTTCTGTAGCCAAACGTGCTTTTGAAGCACCATAAAACTTATAGAGTCGGAACGAGCCATCTGCACGCCAGCCTCTCATACAATCCCTTCGTGCTCGTAAAAGCTATTGCAATAGCTGCTTGAATTCCCCATTTGCATCTAACCAAAAGCCTATTTGTCATGTGAGATATCTTAATTCGAGTATTCACCATCCATCGATCTCTGAACTTTATGGCTTCCAGAGCAATCACGCGCGCATTGTCTCGGATATAGCCTACTACAAGGGACTCTCAACGATCTGTCTGACGTGCCTATCAAAGACAGCAATTTAATATTGTTAATCTTTGAATAGCACTGCTCTGAGAACTGCCATTATTGAGATATAGTTAATTGTTATGACTACCGGTGGACGGATTCATTAATATGAGCGTAAAGTCAGGTTAGTCATTGAAGAATGGGAAGAAATACTGTATATGAGAGATTAAATGCTGCAAGCTCTGAAGTGCAATATAATGCATTTGGTAACTGAAACTATTCATCAGTGGTCAATAAAACATTTTGAAATGGACATTTAAGAGCAGTAGTCAAATTAGATTCACCCTGCTCAATGTTAACATGGAGAACATTTTTCCAACCACTGACGAATTGGATTAAAAGATTTTCTTAAAGGCACAGTGGACCTTTATTTGAACAAATCTTTTTTATTGTAATATTGATTGTGTTTGTGTAAAAAAAAATTCTGTAGGATAATAGTACCAAAATAGTTTTTATAAGTAAAAAATCATTTATTTACCTTCTACGAAGTAAGTAATAAAGATAAGAGTAGTAATAAACTTTAAATCTGTTTTCTCAAAACAGATTTATCAAGGTTTTTAGATTTTTTAAATGCTCCATGCGACTTATTTTGTGTTCAAAATTTATGAAATTAATAAGGAAGAATCCTTATACTGTTTACAAAGAAACTGGGCATGTATTTTACAATTCAACTTCATTAAGGTAACTAAATTTTATTTATAACTTATTAAAAGGCAAAATTTGCATGAAAATTGGGATGGAATTCAGTAAAAAAAATCTCAAAAATTAACTATTCAAAGGATTA
The DNA here is from genome assembly GCA_907164885.2 of Dolomedes plantarius. Lineage (NCBI taxonomy): Eukaryota > Metazoa > Arthropoda > Arachnida > Araneae > Dolomedidae > Dolomedes > Dolomedes plantarius. The sequence goes on from OU015495.1 coordinate 9,001,791, forward strand.
AATAGATACTCAGATTTGTTTGTTAATACAGTTTTCAGCGATTAAAATGTAAAATCGAGGAAATATCTCAAAAATAAAGTTACAAGTAGCATTTTAAAATTTTATATATAAATTTTAAATTAAAAAAAAATATTAAAATTATAATAACATTGGAAATTTCTTTTAAGGTTTTCATTATACTTATGGTGAAATGTATACAGACGGTGGACAAAATAATACGAACACCTGTGAAATAATGGAAAATCTTTATTAATAGGGGGTTGGACCACCCTTTGACTGAAGTACAGATTTAATGCGACGTGGGATAGATGCATAAAGGTCATGGACAATATTTAAAGGAATATTAAGCCATTCCTCCTGCAGAGCGGTCTCTAATTCCGAAAGTCCGGATGGAGGTGGAAATCGGGAACGAAGTTTGGACTCCAAATATTGCCATAAATGTTCAATAATATTCAAATCCGAAGACTGAGGGGGCCAGGCGAGATGTTCAACTGCATCGTCATGCTCTTCGAACTATTCTTGAACACACCTAGCAGTGTGGATAGGGGCGTAGTTGTCTTGAAAAAGCGGTCGATCTACAGGGAATGCAGTCTGCACAAAAGGATGGACATGATCCCCTAAAACGCTTAGATAGTGATTGGATTTGATCCTTCCATGCAGAATAACAAGTGGCCCAAGACTGCGCCAAGATATCGCACCCCATACCATAATGGAGCCACCCCCATGCTTCACAGTCGGCTAGAGGCATTCAGGATGAAACGCTTCTCTGGGCGTTCTCCAGACATAAACGCGTCCGGTCGTCTGAAATAGGGGAATGACGATTCATCTGACCATATTACCTGTTGCCACTGAAGTGGGGACCAGCCTTTGTGATCTCTGCACCATTGGCGTCGCTTGAAAGCATTAGTTGCTGTCACCAAGGGTTTACGAATTGCCACTCTGCGATAAATGTTCGCAGCATGAAGTTCCCTTTTGACAGTTTTTGTTGAAACGGGGTCCTGGAGATGACTGTTCATTTCGGATGTTATCTCGGATAACGATTGCTTGTGCTTTCTGGCTACTATGCGCTTCAAGACCCGTCTATCCCTATCAGCAAGCTTGTAATTTCGGCCACTGTTGTGCTTTGAAGACGTCGTCTTACTCTCTTTCGTGTACGCTGTCATAACGGCTGATACCGTACTCCTTGCAAAGCCCAAAAGGTTTGCTGTTTCCGTAATCGATGCTCCACTTAAACGCACTCCAACTATCATTCCTCTTTGGAACTATGACAGGTTTGACATTTCAACTTATCACAGACAGTTCTATAGAAGCATGCAACGTAGGTGACTGCTGTTGAGAGACTGATACCTTCCTCTTCACGCTCACTAGGTGGCAGACTTCTGTTGCAGGTGGCGCGGCTGTACTGCAGGTGTGAAATACGTCATACTTTTTCACAGGTGTTCGTATTATTTTGTACTCCATCTGTATATGTACACGATTTCTTATCTCTATGATAAAAAGTAAAAAAAAAATTTAACTTTCATCGTTCCCGTAACATTGTACTTCGTAACAAAGTATAGAAAGAAATATTACTCGGGTATCGTTTCCCCTTTTTTTTAAAGAAACACTAATAATGTTTTTAAACTTGAATGATTCTCAGAAAATAAGTTGTATACTGTGTTTGAAACGCACATGATTTCCTTTGGTGGACGACAATGAATAAGATACTCAAGTCAAAAATTGCTCTCTATATTACCGAGTACAACTTAATAAACAAACAAACCTTTGAATCGCAGTCGACTTTCATTGGAAATTTTTTTCTGATAGGTTAAAACTGAGCTATGAGAATCCAGTTGTGCTACTACCCAACAGCTTTAAGAAAAGTTAGACGTCACGCTCAACTGGAATCCACATGCCTGTTTATTGAGAAAAAATAAAGCATCGACAGGAATATTAATAATTTACCCCTCACTAAATGACACTTATTTACGGATAACGCAGACAGTTTCTCGGTCAAACAGTTAAACAAATGAGCTATTTTTTCCTTTAAAAAACAACCTAGCCGATCTTCGTTATGCATGGATATACAACAGAATTCTTAAACATGAAGTGAGAATCAATACAAAATAGCCACCGAATGTGTGTTTTACACAAATCACTGCCAAAATAAATAGAATTTTATCTCCTGAAAAGATACTTCCATTGAATAAACAGCGATTGAACGGTTTCCTCGATCAAACAGTTACCGACTCAAATGCATGAAACTTTTTATACTGACTAACCTTGAATTCTGCATGTGGTAACGCATATTAAAATCTCCTGTAGGCATCATTGACACTCTGACGGCCTGTTTACACTGAATACAGACCATTACGTAACGTCAGCGTGAAAAATCTCGACCAGTTACAGATCTCAGTTGATTGACCACGTGATATGTCAAACAAATCACCTGTCATGTCACTCTCCCGGAGCCAACGTAGTAACGAAACGAAACACAACGATTCGGATGTGAAGAGGCCCTGAGTTTAACTACGACAGCGTTTTTCGAGCTTTTTTCAACCTTGTTCCTAGTGGTAAATGTTGTTCCTGATTGTACACAGGGGAAGCCATAGAGATTATGCATACATAAGTATGTGCTTACGTCATCTCTCTGTATATAAAACAGTTCCGTAACTGACTGACTCACTGACTCACTGACATACAACGCACAGACCAAACCGCTGGACCTAGAGGGCTGAAATTTTGCATGGTGATTCTTCTTATGGTGTAGGGGTGCACTAAGAAAGAGTTTTGAACAATTCTTCTTAGATTTTTTTAAATTAAATTTTTAAGCTGTTTTTGTAACTTTTTAAAAGTTTGCATTTAAAATAATAATTTGAGGATTATAAAATTTATATCACGAGAAAGATAATCAAAATTCCTTTAAAATGAAATCTTTTTCGAATCTTTACCTCGATTTTCTGATTTTGGGTGAATTTTTAAAGATTCATTTTTAGAATTTAATTTATTAAATGCTGATCACGTGGTTTCTTTTTCTGGTACTTTAAATAAATTTATCGTCACGTGCATAACAACTAAATAGACAAAAAAATATTCTTTTTCTTTCTAATGCAGCAGACGATTGGATATTATACAAAAAAAATAAATATCCATTACGATTTATATATATATATATATACATATTTTACACGAATTGTATACATTGATCGTCGCATTTAATATAAATATATATATTTATTTTTTTTGGCATTAATTGCATACATTGACCGCTGTATTTAATTTGAATGTACTCTGTAGCGAAGCGCGGGTTTTCAGCTAGTTAAGTCATATAAGAAAAAAAAAGTTGCCAGAAAAAAATTTATAAGATTATTTAAAAAAAAAGCACCCCCCAAAAATGTTGATTACATATGCTTGGTACAGGAAAATTGAATTTGGCTAATCCATTCGTTTTTCGTGCAGTTTGGGGAAGGGGAGGGAAGTGACATAGAATGAAGTCTGGAACTCTACGCAAAACTTATCTTGTTTCGGTTCTAGAACGGTCTTCTCTACTGGAGTTTAGTGATAATATCGGAAAAAAATCGGAATGTTTTCTATATTTTTTTTATTACAAAAGGCTGGTTTCTCCGCCACAACTATAAACTTTGCCGAACAGTGCGGAGCGTACCACATGTTGAGAGTTGCTGATCTACGGCTCCAAAACGACCCGTAAGACAACTTTATTTGAAAGTTCCTACCATTAAAATTAGGGCGATTAGCAACCAGCTACATTTATTTTTTATTATTTTTCAACGTTACTCGTCCGGAAGTGGATCACCGGGGGAAAAAGGAGTTTATTCTAATCAAAATGAAAATTTTTCCGGAATTCAACTTTGTTCAATTCATAAAATATCTATTATTGAGGGCCATGCATCCGTAGAGTAGATATCATACAAGCACATTTATATTTACAAACAGTATATTTACAAGCAAAATTCCGAGCTTGCTATGGACCCACTCAGTTTCCATCTAGCTCATTTTTTAAAGAAATGGTTTTAAAAGCAACTCGTGTTTTGCAATAATAAATCGGATACAAAAATTAGGTGAAAAGACTGTTCTTTTTATTGAAAAACTCGCCTATTTATTCAGTTATTAAATTAGTAGATGGTTTGAGAAACATTTAATGCAACAAATTTAACAGAAAACGTAATTATATATACAGATGATTGAAATATGTATATATCATATTTATTTACATCATATGTATCATATATATCATATTTTTTTATCATACTTATTTATCTGTATATATCATATTTATTTTTATGCTTCAAACTGGTTAGATTGCGGCCATCTAACATTCATTTATTTTACTCTCCGTTTTTATTATCAATGAAATCACGGTTAATTCTTGGTGACTGCGTAACAATTGGTGTTTATTTAATTTTTGAACCCTATGGTAATATGGTTATTAATGACAGTCATTCTACCGATCACGTTCCATATTTTGCATAAATTATTTACTACTTTTTTATTCGTTTTCGAGGGAAGGCCGTTTCAATGACGATTGTGTTTTGACACTGGAAAACATTATATTCGTAAGGTTGGTTAACTGTCGCATCACTGTCTCCCGAAAAGAGGCTTCAATAGAATTATTCTTAACAAGAAATATTAGAAACACCCCATTCGACTTCTGCAAATCCATATCCAATTTAAAGTCTGATTCGTTGTAATTTTCGAGAAAATAAATGCACAAAATAGGTTATTGTCGGGCATTAGAAGAGACTCGCTATGCTTGTCCAATGATACGCTTTCCTCTTCATGAGTTTGGCGAACTCATATGCATGTTACACGTAGAGACTAAAATGATTTTGCCTTCACAAGGTTATTAAGCTGTTGCTGGAAAAACAGCATGAAAAAGCAAGCCGATGGTAAATGCAATTTAAGATAGCAATACTGAACAGCTCTCTCTCCATTTCACTCTCAACTGTATGCATTCGTAACCCAGAAGACTGTCCTATTTATGCATTTAATGTACTAGAGCCCGAGGTAGCTTAACGGTAGAGCGTTGGGCTGGGGTGCACGATTCGAATCCCGACGAACGACATATAATATCTCCGTGTCAGGCCGGATAGAGACACGTTAATTCCCTCGACCTTTCTATGAGGTCAGCGAGGGTACTAGAAGGTACGATCTCCCAAATGTCGCTCCTAGGGTTGATCAGTTAAAGTTGAGCTGGCATCAGGGGTTGATGTTAGTTCACAAATACGGTCCCCCCCCCCATTAAAAGTAACCAATGATTCTAGCTGTTTAAGGCTGAACCCTATTGCATTCACTCATCCCAATGTTAATCTATGGAGAAAGTTTTTCTACTTTTGACAGCTACAAAAATGCCGATAAAATCCAATAAAAAGGGTATTTTCAGATAGCCTGAACTTTTCTGCACCTTGCACCAGGATTCATTTATAAATTTTGTCCACCGAAGGAATTTAAGAGCTTTTAAAACCCACTATACAAGATCTTTTTCCCAAATAATTTAAATTTTAAAATATCATTTGCAGTTTTTTTTAAACGAAAAATGCTCTAAGGTGTAAAAATTTCTTTTTCGATTTCGGAGTACAATTTTTGAAGGATAAAAAATCTTTAAATCCAAGTCAGCAATCCTTGGAAACCTTTTCTCCATAGGTTAAAATTGAGGTGAGTGAATCCAGTAGGGTTATTACACAGCAGCCTAAGACCGTCTGCACACGAAGCAACTCAAAAGAAACTGATAACTGACTCAAATCACAAACCCGTCGGACGGGTTTGTAACCAGTTGCGTCGTGTGCGTGGCTCCATTCAATTACATAGGTTGCGACTCATCACGGACTGGTTTGTGATTTGAGTCAGTTATCAGTTTCTTTTGAGTTGCTCCGTGTGCAGACGGCCTTAAGTGCGAAAGTTTTCATTGTCAAGTGCGTCGTATTAGGAAAAAAAATTCACACTGTGACGAGATGGCAGCGCTTGAGTGACTTTCAGAGTCTGACCATTAGTTTCATTGTAAACATTTTGTCTGGGATAGATCAAACTTTTAAATCTGTTTTCAGTACTTAGACAAAATAGAATCGTGACAATACACACGCAATCGAGGAAATGGATAAGGGAATTTAACATTCACCTGGAATTCGTTTGTTAAAACTTAAGGAAAATTCTCCATTTTAATTAGATGGAAATTAGAAGAAAAAAAAAGATCGTTGTAAAAATACTCAATTAGTTATTGTCTGAGATTAGACTGTTCGGTGCATGCAAATATCTGCAATTAGCAAATTAAAGCTAGCCAATCGCTTGAAGAGAGGCTCTTCAATTAGATTCATTAAATTTTGAATACTAACTAAATAGAACGAGCATATGGAAATTTGTATTTCCAAACACACTAGTTTTAAATGATAATTCGAGTGTTTATAGTTAGTAGCACGCAGGTGTCTAAATATATTCTTCGTTTTCAAGATACATTCTATGAAATGTAGATTAAAATGACTCAAATTCTTCTATGGTAAATTAGCATGAAAGAAGACAAAAGATGGTGAAAAAATGCATTTAATTGATTTTGATGTAAGGAGTTAAAATTTCAGTTACGTCATTGATTTAACAAATTCAATGTCCTCAGTATAGGTAGACTGAAATTAATAGTATGTAGATAGCTATTAATTACCAGATACGATTTTTCTACTTATATTCTTTTGCAATTTCTCAGATATTGTTAATAAAATTGTTTATAGCTAGAAAAAAGCAAGAAATATTTCAAGAAAATTGTGCTCATCGCTAATACACTACTGTACATTAAAATTGCAACACCAGGATGGAAAGCAAATAAGAAAACTTTACTTATTGTACGTATACAGCATAGTAGGAAGAAAATATGATTAAATGTGTCGGGAATTTGAGGGTATACAGGGTCCGAAGTTAATACACACAACTGCCGCCTCTGGCAGCTAAAACGTCTCTAACCCGGTTAGGCATCTAGCCGAACTGGGCTTGAATGGCAGATAGGGGTAAGTTATTCTATGCCACACTTCATCAATCGTAGTGGCCGTAGAGCGATGGCGGCCCATTCTCTCAGAAATCCATGACGAGGTGTTTTCAATGGGTGGGAGATCTGGAGAACGTGCTGGCCAAGTCAACAGCCGAACACTCTCTGTGTCGAGGTAGGTCAGGACACGAAAGGCAACATGCGATCTTACGCTATCTTGTTGAAAGATGACATCTTCTCCGAGGCCTCGAAGATAGGGAACAGCCATCAGCCATAAGATCTGAGGAATGTAACGCTGGCTGTTCAGATTACCGAGGACGCGAACAAGAGTTCATCGTGTCGTGTATCTCGCATGACGATATCGAATGTAAACAGACCACGTGCGTTTTTCTCGGTGCCTCCAGACACGGATACGTCCATCATGATGCTGCACGCAGAACCGGAACTCATCTGAAAAGACGACGGGGTACCACTCTCGTATCCAGTTTTGTCGTTGGGCGCACCTCTGTCGCCTCGCGTCTCAATGCTGCAGTGTCAAGGGAAGCCGCAATAATGACCGCCGTGCAGACAGTCCGTGCTACCCCAGACGTCGTCGCACTGTCCTTGCTTGTCGTGCTGCAAACAAGCTCATTTCCTGATTCAAGATTCGTGGTGTGGCCATGATGTGACGATCCTGCAAGGCCGACCTGACAACATGTCTGTCCTCTCGGGCGGCCGTTGAGATCCTGCATGGCGTTCAGCATGACCCCCCTGAGACCATCGATTCAATATTCGCATGACAGCCGTTGGATTCCGACCAGTGCGAGTAGCAATATCGCGGAACGATAAAACGCACTCTCGATAGGCCACGATCCAGCAGCTATCGAAATCCGACACGTGCTGATAGCTGTTTCTCCTTCTTATACGAGACATAACACGATCTTCTCACAAACAACCAGCATTGAAATGCAATTTCCGAATGAGAAACCCGCTGCGTAACTTTCCTTTTATACAGAGTTTGAGATACCGTTTCTCCCTAATGCGTCTTTCGATTGCGCTTAAATGCTAATCATCTGCATATCCCAGCATCTTTTCCCTTTCACGAGAAATCGACGTTCGCATCTTCTCTCCTTAAGTGTGTTGCAGTTTTAATGGCCTGCAGTGTATATCAGTTTGGGGATGGCCATCATAGGCGTAGCGTGCTTCTAACTTTTTTGGGGGGGGTGGGGGGTGGGGGAAGGTACAAATTGAATTCAGTTAAGGCCCTCCTCAGCGCACTGACTGCCGGATGGTCCTTAAAATATGAAATATCATGATTTTTTTTTTAATTGAATAACATTAGAATTGATGTTTGAGTAGTATTTAAAAGTCATACAAAAGAAAAAATACATAATATAAATAAAATGAGAAAAAAAATATAGCATCGAATTTTTATTATGGATCATATCATCGTTAAAAACTATATTAAGGCTAGAGGCACAATCGGAATCTTCAGTTTCACAGTTTAAAAAAGTGGGAAAAAACTAACTTTCTTAAAAGTTTTCTACAATTTTCAGATTTTAACTGAACTTCTATTAACGTTTTAATATATCTCAAGTTGGGGGGGGGGGGGGGTACGTGCCCTACGTGCCCCCCCCCCCCGAAGCTACGCCTATGATGGCCATATATTTACAATGGAACAAAAACTTTGACGAACATACCGAAAATCAAGTATGAATGATTTAGACGCAAATAATTTCATTTTTATGGATGGCATTTCTAAAATGAATAAGATAGCAGAGGAAAGAATAGAGCGAGTAAAGTTTAAAAAAATCTTATTACGCAAGTCGAGACAATCCTTGGAAATATTTTCTTCTTAGGTTAACATCGAGGTGAGCGAATCCAATAGAGTACTTACCCAGCAAACCTTAACACTTGTCATTAATAAAGGATCTTAAATGAGGAATTTGTCGGAGTACATCCTCAGCTTATAATATTATTCGCCCACCAGTGGGATGTCCATTTTAAGCGACACCTAAAGTGTGTCGAGTTACTTTATTTGCTCGGACGCGTAAGATTTCAAGTACAATGTAGAGGAATCGGATACTCGATGGTGTAAAATCATAAGGAATTTCCTGAGCGGGAACTGCAGTGGATTTGACCAGAAAGCGACTTATCTTTAAGCAGAAGTGCACAGCGTCGGATTGACGGGATCGTAATACCTGCCGTTAAAAATATCTTACTGGGGAAAACAGCCAAAAAGTGCATTTCATTTCTAAAATAATTCCACCAAGCGGGGTGGCAATGTTCACCTTTTTCGGAGAAGAAATTTAGGGCTTTACTGCGTTACACTAGGCCAGGCCAGCACAACTTACGTCTCGCGGGCCACGTGCGGCCCGTTAACATTTACGCTAAGGTCCGCGAAGACTTCAGTGACCACACATAGCGTAATACAGTGGAACCTCGCTTAACGAGCACCTCGCATAACGAGTATTTCGCATAACGAGCAAAATAAATCGTAAAAAAATGTCTCGCTTAACGACCAACATTTCGCATAACGAGTGACGTGGAAGGAAGTCCTCTCTTCACGCCACTCGGATCTTCACGTCATCAGGATCCTCAGCGGCCGAAAAATAAGTATTTAAGGGTCATGGATGGTTCGAGAAGAAAATATCATGGGAATGGAGGATAACAATGATATTGAGGAGTTTGTGGAAGAGCACAACCAAAAGCTGACCGCCGAACAGCTAATAGAATTGCAGTGTCTTTCACAGCAAGCAGTTGTAGAGGAGAGTTTGTCAGTGGAGAAGGACGAAGAAACAGAAAAGAAACAATCTTCTGGTGCAATAAAAGAAATGATGGAAGCATGGGAAACTGTTTCATCGCAAGTTACAAAGCATCACCCTGATAAGACGCTGACTATGCGCGCTATAAATTTATTCAATGACAATGCGGTGACACATTTTCAGCAAATTTTGAAGCGCCGAGAAAAACAAATGTCGCTAGATAGCTTTTTAGTAAAAAAATTAGATTTGTGTCATAAATTCGTAAATAATAAACTACATATGGAGGATTTTGCTCCTTCAGAATTTATGTATAACTAATTTTCTTTGAATAATAAACGTTACACCTAAAAAATTTTGAGTATTTTTTGGCATGGAGCGCATTATCGTATTTTACATTAATTTATATGGGAAAAATTGATTCGCTTAACGAGTGTTTCGCATTACGAGTAAGACTCGAGAACGAATTATGCTCGTTATCTGAGGTTCCACTGTACATCTAAAAAATACGGAATATTAATTTTATATTTATAATATTACAAAAGGGATATATAAGTAATGAATATCAATAATTATTTCATTTTTAAAATAATCAATAATTTATCTTTTGTTGGATAAAATATTTTTCTCTTTCCAATCTATCCTCTTTTCTCACGGCCAGCTGCCCCTTTCTGTAAAATAATATGACCCTCATCATATTTCAAGTTCTGGGGGTCTGATCTAGACCGTTCGGATCTGCCAGTACATAATAGCCAACAATCTTTTAAAACACTGGTGAGAGCAAGTACTAACGGATAAGTAAGCGATTTGCAAAACTACTAACATGCTCTATTTTTTCAATTCCTACTATTAGTTCACACTCTCTCTATATATATCTTGTTCAAATTTTCAATCGTTAATAAAAGTACTTTTTATTCATCCACTCAAGTTCAAATACATTTTTTTAAAACTTGTAGTGGATGACACTTGATGTTAATACAGTTTTTTCAAATATTAATTCATTAATTAAATTTAATTAATCAATTTTAGTTTTAGACTATATATATCTTGTTCAAATTTTCAATCGTTAATAAAAGTACTTTTTATTCATCCTCTCAAGTTCAAATACATTTTTTTAAACTTGTAGTGGATGACACTTGATGTTAATACAGTTCTTTTCAAATATTAATTCATTAATTAAATTTAATTAATCAATTTTAGTTTTAGACCTAGAGCGTCTCTTGCTTTTGAATTGTAATTTCCCTCTTGTTACTGTGTAGACGGTAGCACTGTGGTATTTCGAGCTTCTCCCGTCCTGTAGGTTGCGAGATCGAATCCCCAACCTGACAAACTTTTTCTCAATCTTTCCCCCCCTCCTAATCTCGCACAGTAGGCAGGGTTCTGGCAGGCAATCCTTTTTTTCAATTCCTACTATTAGTTCACACTGAAATTTTTTCTTTGTTGACCTAAGTAGGAATTGACTTTAAAATTTTATTTTATATATTACTTGTTAATCTGTAAATCTTATACAGGGTCCCCACTTGTATGAGTTACACCCCCCCCTTAACTTCTATACGGTAACAGCTTAGTCCATAAAGTTGGTGTCTAGGTATAGTAAAAAGGCAATGCGCTACTCGATGAGACAACTTACAACGCCATCTATCGGCAAATTTTGGTTTTAGCGTTTTTATCTCAAAAACGGGACGAGATACGGGAAAAGGTCAATTACAAAGTTGTTCAGAATCTTAGATTTAGTATGAAAAGTTACCTTGCGCACATTAATACACAAAACAGAATGTAAAACAATGAACATTTGTTTGGCCGTGATTTTCAACACTATGCCGTCGTGAAATGCGAACGAAGCTTGCAAAGATCAGTCCAGAGTGCAAATGTGTATAGGGCTAATGGAAAGTATTTTCAGTAACATAAATAAAGGATCACGAAGATAGAGAAGTGTCTAAGTTTCTTTCTTCCACTCTTTATGACATGACAATTTTCGAAATCGTGACCAAACAAATGCTCATGTTCTACATCCTGTTTTAAGTATTAATGTGTGCAAGGTGTATTTGTTTACTAAATAAATGATGTTGAATAACTTTGTAATTGACTTTTTTCCCGTATCTCGTACCGTTTTTGAGATAAAAACGCTAAAACCAAAATTTGCCGATAGATGGCGTTGTAAGTTGTCTCATCGAGTAGCGCGTAGCCTTTTTACTATACCTAGACACCAACTTTATGGCCTAAGCTGTCATCGTTTAGAAATTAAGGGGGGTGAAACGGATATAAGTGGGAACCAAGTATAAACCTTATAACAAGGATTCTAGAACACTCTCCACAGCAGTTCAGCCCAGTATATGTTTTGACCGTTAGGAGTCTCGCATTCGAAGAAAAACGAACTTGCTTTAACTCTGACAACTGGAGTACGATAGAACTTTTTGAAGTGAAACTTCTCCAGCTCAGGCGAAGCGAAAATGTGAAACGCTAACCCCAAGCAAGAAAATCAGAGAGGAAGGAGAGTTTCACGCACAGTTAGTTTTTTAATGATTATATAAGTCAGCTTCCGAAGACTTCATCTAAGTGTACTGGGATCACAGAGTCAGGCAATGTTAAAATCCTCGTGCAAAAAACATGGTTTGGGAACATATTGGCAGAAAAAAAGTTCTAAAAAGCATTATAAAATATCGAATGTGAGTAATTAGCCAATTTACTAAAATAATAAGCCCCAGTTTTTATTAAACATTTCAATGATAGTGGCAAGTCTTTAGTGTTTTTAATATTACTTACACTCATTTTTTACCACATAGAAATATGAAATGTATTCTAGGCCTTCATATCGTATCATTTTTGAGAGCATCAAAAAACAATTTCTCCCAGTTTTTTCATTAAGTAATACAAATACTAACAGTCTAAGAGAAGGAAATCAATTCGAATATCACAGATTTTAAAATTGGAATCTATGACTGATAACCATACTGAATGCATAAAAACTGGCATTTTGACAGGTGGGTATATTCCGTTGTTTACCCAATCTTTCTAGAAATAGGCTGAAAATTTGAAGGCTTTGTGGGGCAAGTAATATACAAATCGGTTGGGAATCAGAAATCGAAAACGACGCATTTGCATTTTTTTTTCATTTTTTATTTTTTGGCAATGTCAGAGATGGATGGTGCAAACAAACCACGACACAGATGCCAGTGCTACTTGTTTCTTTCCGATGCCATTTTTCAAGAGAGCAATTTTTCATTCCCGTCGGGCGTTATTAAAGACCAGAGATGTCAAACGGAAATATCGGTTCCCGCCGGGTTCGAATTTGAGAGCAGAAATCCTAGCTCGAGATCGGCTGAGTATCACGTGAAGCGTGAGCGGTGGTAGCTGGGGCGTTGTGTCCAACAGTGATAATTCGAAATCGGTCGACGATGCCTTTATGCATCAGAGATTTCACGGCTAATTTGCCGAAGACATGCCAGATGATATATAAGATCGGAATCCATGGATCTTGGCAATAATCAATAGCCTTTATCGGGAAAGATCTTTCTAAGTTTAAAATCTGTGTTTTAAAATAAGTAATTTTCAAATGGGCATCATTGCAATAAGAATAAATTTTACTAATAGCGTAAAGAAGGGTTTCCCTTTAATTAATATTCAGGTCTCAAGAAAGTGACGTATGAAATTTTTGGAATCTCTCAAAGAACTGCAGTTTCAAAAAAGAGTTTTAAATAAAGCAAGTATATAACACGGCACATGTACACGCGTTATCTTTAATTTTCATTTATTTAATTTAATTGGGTCTCTCTATATTTGGTAACCCCACTGAATGCATGTTATATGTACTAACACCTAAAGGTATTGTATATACATGCCAAATACAGTTAGTTTGCATCCTAGTGTGCAAACAGATGCACAGGAACATGTAACATATCCGTTACAATGAATTACTAGTGGTGTTTATAAAACAATTATAGACTACTGTTGATGATATATTAAACGATATATATAATGGTATTCTGGATATGATACATAAAGGGATTATAGCATTTTATGAAAGCATTTCTAAAATTACACACAGCGCTACTTTAAATACATGTCTATAAACAGAATCAAACTGGTGGTTATTTTATAGTTAATATTTATATTGACATTGATTTTAAAGTCTGATCCATATGCATGATGAGCACAAAATTCTCACAAATATGTATGCATCAGCGTATCTCTATATTTATAAATGTAAATTCAAGTACATTATTATGTATACAAAACTATAAAAATAAAAAAAAATCCTTGGTAATCAAAAGAAAACTTTGTGTCGAATGAAAGAAATTCAAAACTGAATACAAAATTCATGTTAAAGCACATATATATATATATATATATATATATATATATATATATATATATATATATATATATATATATATATACAAGGTGCGCCCATAAATTAACCGGAAAATTTTTTATAAATAAGAAAAATATTACTCACCTTCAAATAAATTTATCTCCTTCAAAATAATTACCAAAGGAGTCTATACAATTTTTCCAACGTTTCTTCAAGTCATCGAAACACTTTTTATAGGCGTTGGAACTAACCGTTCGCAAAATACGCGTAACATTTGATTTAATATCCGTGACGTTTTCAAATCGCTGTCCTTTCATGGATTTTGCAGTTTTTGATTACAAAGGACTTATTCACCACGAATTTGTTCCTGAGAATCGAACAATTGATTAGTATTTTTACAAGGAGGTGCTTTTTCGATTAAGAAACGGGATAAGGCGAATTCGGAAGAAACTTTTTGATTCTGGCCATTGGTTACACGATAATGCTAGGCCCCATACAGCAATTTCTGTACAGCAAATCTTGCTAAGCATTCAATTACAGTGATAAATCACCCAACATATTCTCCCGACTTATCGCCAGCTGATTTTTTTCCCTTTTCCGAAGCTTGAGATGGCCATGAAAGGACAGAGATTTGAAAACTTCTCGGATATTAAATCAAATGTTACGCGTATTTTGCGACCGGTTAGTTCCACCGCCTATAAACAGTGTTTCGATGACTTGAAGAAACGTTGGAAAAATTGTATAGACTCCTTTGGCGATTATTTTGAAGGAGATAAATTTATTTGAAAGTGAGTAATATTTTTCTCATTTATAAAAAACTGTCCGGTTACTATATGGGCGCACCTTCTATATATATACATGCTTAACACGAATTTTGTATTCAGTTTTGTACACACATGAATTGTCTGTGTGAATACGCTGACCTTTATTACAATAAATATTTCGAAAATTTCGTTTTGGGTTCGAATTGTTCAGTATCCGTGGCCTGCAAAGTAAATGTTTGAGCTGAATCTATTAACTGGAATTTATTTGTTTATAATACTAGCATCTTAAAATACTATGGAACGAAATCCCCATTTACAGGTAAATTTTCTTTTAAAAATACTGAAGCGTAGGGAGGGGGATTTTAATAAAATTGATTATGTCATATTGGATTAAAACGTGATAATTATTTTGTCGGAAGATTGTTAATACCTTATAGTTATCCCGTGTAAATGTCTAATAATTACAAGATTAAAAGAACTTTTTATGTACCACGTTTTTAAACTTTCTGTTGAATCATATAAACATGACAATTCTATTTATTAATAAATACTTTTAAAAAATATTTTCGATGAACTATCCCTTCAATATGAAAGGAAATGAAGTTAATTGGAAGTTAACTTGCGTTTAACTTTTCGTTCCCGTCCCGGCCGATAGATGGCTGCACCAGTCTACAAAACAAAATTAACTGAAAATGAATTCAATTCTCCTTAAAGATGGCTAAAAGTATCAAAACATTGCATTGTCATCGTGTTCTGGGCTATTCTAAAAGTTTCAAATGTCTAGCTAGTCGGGAAGTTAGTTAAAAATCGATTGCAAGATTTGTACTGGACAAACGCACAAACAAACAAACAAGAAAACGAGTTAATAAAAAAAAGTAAAAAATGAGCATATATTAAAGAAGCGTTGTAGAGTTCTAAAGTGATTATTTGTAACTTATATTGGGTGCAACGTTGTGGATATTTTTAGGTTAGGTTTTCTCACAAATTTGTCTTCTTATTTAGAAAAGAGCGTGTACATTTAAAAATTTTCCTTGGTAAATTTTATTTTGTGTCGATTTTAGGTTATGATTTGTTTTGAACTTTTCTCAGTAGAACCCTATTTGACTGATGCAACCATTTAAATACATTAAAAAATCAAATGAATAGTGTTTTAGTTGAATTAAAGTAATCTGAAGAATCGACTCCTATATTAACAAATGTATGTTTGAAAAGAAAAAAGTATAATTCGCAAAATTTTCTTGCCACCGAATATTAGATTCATAACAGATTTTCTACAAATATAATGTTCGGAGGCATTATCTATATGTTTCTTGGGAAACGGTTGATAGAAGAATTCTGTGCAAAGCATTTAGTAACGATCAGACAGCTCTCCGATGAAATTCGTCCATAAATCATGGAAATTTCTCCCCTTTTGCAGTTTCAGTGAAACGTCCCTTAATATTTATAAGATGGTAACGTAAGGTCGCGAAATCCAAGTCGCTGAATTGCATTCCTCCCAGGTGTAAAATTGTCATCGAAACACTAGCAACAATATTTGAGGTAAAGTGTGACGGCGTTAATAAATCAACCAAAACGAATTATCGCTGTTTCGACTCTCGCCATTCACAGAGTATACGCAAAGGTGTCCAAATAAGCCAATTTTGCGTTAACGAATGATAAATGAACGTTGTCTGGAATATTTGCATTTCAGTGCGGTCAGAAAATGTGATTTAATTTTCACGAAATAGTTTTAGACACGAGTCGCAGTTTTGAGTGATCGATAGGATGCCAGTTTTTCTGAATACTCATGCAGCAGTTAAGAATTGAAAAGAAATTGTTAAGAATTGCGTAAGAATTGAAAGCGTAAGAAATTGAAGTAAAATCTATATATATAAAACGCGTAGGTATGCGGCACAAAAATCGACGATATTTCTACAATCCGAATGGCAACGGCTGCAACTACCGGATGTAAACATTAGCGGCTGTCCGCGTGTGGCTCGACGATAGCACGTAATTTCGTACAATTTAATTGCTGTATTTTACTCATGAATAATTTCAATTTATTCATTTAATATGATTAAGTGGAGATATCTGAATTGCGAACAATAATACATACAGAGAGAAATGTAATCTATACTATATTTTAGTATTTGCTGAATTTTCACTCCATTTTATAAGTGAAAATTTTCCCCAACAATTTCTTATTTCATGTAATGATAAAGTGTAGATATCTTAGTTTTGAAAAATAGTACATACAGTGAGAGATATAATTTTTAAAATCATTGGTGTTGGGTTTCTCAGACTTATCTTTAACTCTGTTCTGAAGTAATAGAAATTCACATTTTTTAATCATGATGTTTTAGAATCAGCCTTATAGTGAATTTATCAATGATTATAAATTTTTTGTCTGAGTTTTCACTACCCCTTAACAACGTATATTTATGATGACAGGTAATGGTAACATTCCTTACATATGTTACTTTCAATTGAGTTGTTTTGCAAAAGAAAATATAAATCTAAAAGCGACCATGCTGGTCGCGCAGCGGCTAGTGAAAAAAAAACCTTTGGCAACACCAAAATAAAACTGCTGTTGCCAGAAGAGAGACGTATTACAAGAAAAGTCAATACCGGCACTGAAACTAATAATACATAGGGTGGAACTTTAATAGTGGCAACTAGGTATTGTGACGAATGAAAATAATTCACACAATTAAAATCTCTACAGCTGCTGACACCGTTGCATCTCTAACGTCCATCAGACCCGTCCCCATTGTACGTGTCGCGGGTGAGGGTAAACTCGAAAGAAAAGTGACGCCAGACTGTTTGTAAAATGTGACTTCTAGGGTGAATAGGAATTCGCCACGGTTCGCCAGATTGATGACACGAGACAACTCCCCAAGACCTAGAAGTTGCAAGAATTGCAGCTTGCGTTTCAGCAGATAAAAAGGCTCAAAAATGACATCACCGTTAGAAGAGCCAATGAGAGACGAGTTCTCTGGATGAAGCGCCAAAGTCCAAAATGAGACGACTGATCTTAAAAAAGTTAGTTAGCGATCTCCTGAGCTAAGAGAACTACTCCGACCATCCAGGGTCGACATAGCTATAACGCTGACTTGTGAAGTCAGCGGTCTTAATCTAAAAGAAGAGATTTTTCGACTTCAGTTACGAAGCTTAGTTTTCTATTTTTAAAAGGTATCTCAAGACGAGATATCTGTCCCGATCATCCTGGTTATAGAGACTCACCTCGCAGTCATCCGCTCTGCCGGTGAAGTTAATCGAGGGCCCTGTCGAACTCGATATTGTTGTGTTAAGTGAGCTAAGTCATCCTAAAGGACTCAGAGACTGTCTAAATCGTCATTGTTCCTGTAACCTTATTTACGGTGCCTCACTCTTCATTTTTATTCAACTTATTTTTTTAATAAAGTAACTCTTTTACTTTACTTGGCTGTAACATTAGTTGATTCGATCGCTACCTCGATCAATACGTCACAGTATGTACAAAGTATACAAAAGAGATACAGGGGTGAAACTTTCCCAGCACTTCAGAGTAGTAACTAGCATTGTTCAGCAACCGTTGCTGACGTTCTAGGAGCTGTAGGATGCTGCTGGCAGCACCTGATCTGTTGATCCTCTGAATGGAGCAGTCTACAGCCCCCAGGGGACCAATTAGACCGGGACCTACAGTTTAGAGCCGATTCCGAACGGCTACAAACATCCGTGCTAACAGTTGGACTCGAACCCACAGGATCTGAACCGAAGGCCAGCGCCCTAGCCATTCGGCCATCCCCTGGCCCCAGAATCTCCGGAACGGTATCGAAGCGAATGCCAAGGGGCGGTTCCTTCATCTTGGGGATGAGATCAAAGTCATAGGGAGTCAGGCGAATATGGGGGATGGTAGAGCATTTCATGAGCTTCTTTCGCTGATTTTCCAAGTTTGAAACATAACAGCATATTCGTTCGATGATCCATTTTGAATTTTGACCGAGCGCACAACACCTTCACTCTACAATGAACTGTTTCCCCACGATAAACTAACTCGCCAGGAACTAGTTCAGTCCATTCTTCACCTGTCCTTCACCTGTCCGGCAGGTTGCAAACTCTTACGACTGTGCGCACTATGATGCCATTCACCGAACTTTCTGGACAAAGGTTGTGTATATATATATATATATATATATATATATATATAACAGTTCCGTAACTGACTGACTGACATACAACGCACAGACCAAACCACTGGACATAAAGGGCTGAAATTTTGCATAGCGATTCTTCTTATAGTGTAGGGCTGCACTAAGAAAGATTTTTGAAAAATTCTTCTTAGATATTTTAGAATTAAATTTTTAATCTGTTTAGTAAATTTTTTTAAGTTTGCATTTAAAATAATAATTTGAGGGTTATAAAATTTATATCACGAGAAAGATCATAAAAATTCCTATAAAATGAAATCATTTTCAAATCATTACCTTCATTTTCTGAATTTTGGTGAATTTTTAAAGATTAAATTTTAGAATTTAAATTATTAAATGTTGATCACGTGATTTCTTTTTCTGGTACTTTAAACAAATTTACCGTCACTTTCATAACAACTAAATAGACAAAAAATAATATTTTCTTGCTGATGCGGCAGACGATTCGACATTATCCAAAAAATATTAAAATACCGTAAAAGATATGTTCCTCAAACTGTACTATATTAACTATACTATATTCTTTAGTATGTCCTATTAGATTTATTTTCTTCTATATAATTTTGTCTATAAAAATATCCCTTGCGATTTTTTTGTAAATATTTTTCTATATCAATTGTATACATTGATCATAGTATTTATTATAAATATATATACATATATTTATTTATTTTTGTCATTAATTGCATAAATTGACCGTTGTATTTAATTTGAATGTACTCCGTAGTGAAGTGCGGGTTTTCAGCTAGTGTACATATATGTATGTATATATATATATATATATATATATATATATATATATATATATATATATATATATATATATAAACATATATATATATATTTATTTATATATATATATATATATATATATATATATATATATATATATATATATATATATATATATATATATATATATATATATATAAACATATATATATATATATATATATACATATATATATATATAAACATATATATATATATATATATATATATATATATATATATATATATACATATATATATATATATATATATATATATATATATATATATATATATATATATATATATATATATATATATATATATATATATATATATATATATATATAAAGCAGAACTGAACTCTTAACTATGAACTTTAAACTTCATAAAATGTTATTTGTAAACGCATCTAATGTCTGCCGCAAGAGGGTGCCGCTAGCACAAACATTATCACGACCCCTCCACTCTGTTTGGGGAGAACATTAAGACTCCCGCTTTGGATTCCGTCGTGGACTGACTTCGTTTTTTTTCAATTCTTTCTTAATAAATGTATTTGTTTTTGTTATTTACGATGGTTTCTATTTAGTTTATGTTGTGGATGTTTTACTCCAACCCCGCGCCTATAAATATGGTGTCAGAAACGGAATTAGATATGAATTAGAAAGAAATCTACGAGCACACGACGCGAATCTCCATCAACGCATTACGATGCAACGGACTCCGAACTAAAGTAAGACTATTTTTATGAATTACGATAGTGACTGTTTTGTTTCTTCGAATTACGGCTAATTACGATAATTCTATTTATACGATTTACGAGCAGTTTTTTATGTTAACGAATATTTACGATTTTTGCTACGATTAACGATTCTAAATGGAAAAAATGAAATTAGCTGATATTCCCTTTGAAATTAGCCCCTTATCAGCTAATTTCAAATTCCCCTTTGAAAGCTAATTTCAAAGGGGAGCTAATTCAGCTAATTTCAAAGGGGAATTTGAATATCAGCTAATTTCAAATTCCCCTTTGAAATTAGCTGATATTCAAAGCAAACTTGAAGTCTGCTTCTGTTAAATCTATAAAATGTTTGCATAATTTTGTTTATGAAACTGAAGGTGACCGATTAAACCGGAAACGGTTACGAGAATTTTCTGGCTTTGACTACCAGAAAAACGACGAACATTATGAGAAGAAATTAACTTTTGCTGTAAAAAACGTTAGGCTTGCGAATTTAATTACAATTTGAAATATTTTATGCATTGATTGTGACGGAAATGAAACTGTTCTCGCTACTCGAATTCTCGATAGCCTATTAGATATTGAAACGCTTAAAAATGATAATTTTGAATCTGATAGCGACGATGAACACGTGAACGAAGAAATTCGTAGCGAAGTTAGTGAATTAACCCGTGTAGAGCCATCAGTAGATAAATTTTCTAAATTTACTATTTCCTATCATGATATCGAAGACAGTTTGAGAAAGTTTGACGGGAAAGATAATTATTCCATCGAAAAGTGGATAACCGATTTTGAAGAAACGGCAGGTATTTGCGCCTGGAATGATCTTCAAAAATTAATATTCGCGAAACGATCATTAACTGGATTAGCGAAACTCTTTATTCAAGGTGAATCTGGCTTAACTTCGTGGGCTAAGCTT
The DNA here is from genome assembly GCA_907164885.2 of Dolomedes plantarius. Lineage (NCBI taxonomy): Eukaryota > Metazoa > Arthropoda > Arachnida > Araneae > Dolomedidae > Dolomedes > Dolomedes plantarius. The sequence continues at coordinate 9,023,170 of OU015495.1, forward strand.
AAATTAGCTCTTGAACAAGAATTTGCCTCAAAGTGCACAAGCGCCCAACTCCATAAAATGTTGACGAAACGTCATTTAAACAACGAAGAATCTCTGCAAGAATATTTTCTGGTCATGAAAGAACTAGCAAGCAGAGGTAACATCGAAACAGAATCCCTAATTCAATATGTTATAGATGGTATTCCCGATAAACCGTCTAACAAAGTAATTCTTTACGGTGCGAAAGATTTAAAAGAGTTTAAGGAAAAATTAGGTATTTACGAAAAAATTCGAAATCATACTACGATTCCAGCTGAACCAGAAACGACAAAAAAGAAAAACCATTCCACCCCTCTTTCAGACGTGTCTCCCCGCTTTCAGCGTTGTAAAAACTGCGGTGATAAAAATCATAGTGTTTGCCCATTTAAAGATCGCGGAAGAAAATGCTTCAATTGCAACCAATTTACGAATGACCACGTTTCTGCTAAGTGTCCGGTGAAAAATAATAAAACCCCTGAAAGTCAAGCCATGAATATCAGTCGCAGTGTTCCCGAAGAGAAAAATTCTCTTGTACAGATAAGCGTCATGTTGAACGATAATGAGCTGACGGGTATTTTCGACAGTGGTTCCAGTTTGCATGTAATACGATCCGCTTGCTATGAAAGACTGTGTCTCCCAGCTGTTTCTCCCCCCGCCATAAATCTAGTAGGACTAGGCTCTAAGAATGTGCTTACCAAGGGTTCTTTTATGCATAGCGTGGAAATCAACAGTCACTCCTTCGAATTGCTGTTCCACGTTCTTCCGGACGGAGCAATAAATTTCGACCTTATTGTTGGTACCCCTCTGTTAGATTTCGCTGACGTTATTTTGAAGAAAGATTCTTTAATCATTCAGAAGCCCTCCAACACGAATAACTTTTTATTGTTGATGGAAAATTTACCAAACTTTGATTCTAACGAATTAGATTTAAACCACATTAAAGATAAGACACGAAGAGACACTATTTTTAAACCTGTATCTACATATACGCCAAACAAAACTGAAACCGTAGATATTTCTCAGAAGATAATTTTAGACGACGATATAACCGCCAAAATTAAAGCTGCCCAAAAACGAGACGAAAATATTGAAACGATTAAAACCTTGATAGAAAAGGGAAATGATGAAGAACATTTAGTCAAAAATGGAATTTTATATAAGTATAAAAATGGAAGAGAACTTTTAATGGAAAAAGAAATAATCAAACGAATTCATAGTAAAAATCATTTTGCATCATCCAAGACCGAAGACGTTTTAAATCAAAATTATTACATACGTAATGCACAGAAAACAAATTGATAACGTCATTGCCAACTGCGTAGAATGTATCCTATGTAACAGAAAACGTGGCAAAGGAGAAGGTTTACTTAATCCTATCCCAAAAGAAAATTCACCGTTGAGCACGTATCACATTGACATTATAGGTCCTATGCCTTCTACGAACAAGAATTATCAACATATTTTCACTGTTGTCGATGCCTTTACGAAATTTTTATGGTTATACCCAGTAAAATCGACATCGTCACGCGACGCAATAGAAAAGTTAAAGCTACAACAAACTACCTTTGGAAATCCTTCACGAATTATCAGTGACAGAGGAAGCGCATTTACTTCGAATGATTTTGAGACCTATTGCGTAGAAGAAGAAATAGAGCATATTAAAATTACAGCAGGAATCCCCCGTGGTAACAGTCAGGTTGAAAGGATGCATGAAACTTTAATTCCTATACTCTCTAAACTTTCAATTTCCGATCCAACAAAATGGTACAAATACGTGTCTATGGTTCAACGAATAATGAACAGTACCGCTTCTCGAAGTACTAAATTCACACCATTCGAACTGTTGACAGGCGTGAAACTAAAAGGCATAACAGACATACGAGTGAAAGAAGTCTTAGAAGAAGAGTACCTTAACGCGACGATGAAAAAGAAAGAAAAAATGAAGGAAGAAGAAAGAAAGAATATCCTTAAGATTCAAGACGAAAACCAGAAATCCTTTAAGAAAAGGAAAAAATCATGCAAGTACAAGACAAGAAAATCACGTACAATCAAGCCTACGTGGTACGGAACAAGAATGATATTACGACCGAAATTCCTAGGTCCCTACAAAGTGACCAATGTCAAGTCCCACGACCAGTGCGGTGTCATCAAATTCGAACAACATGAACGTCCTAACATCACGTCTTCTGCTGCCGACTACACGAAGCCAGGGCATCCCTACTATCCTGATTTAGACGACTGGCATGACATCCCCGCTACCCCGATTCAGACGACTGACAAGGTATCCCGCCATCCGATGTCCGCACCAGAGTATCCCCTGCATGGTCCTGTGTACTCGATGTCAGCACAAGAGCATCCCCTGCATGGTTCCATGTACCCGATGTCAGCACAAGAGCTCCCCTGCATGGTTCCATGTACCCGATGTCAGCACAAGAGCACCCCTGCATGGTCCCGTGTACTCGACGTCAGCACCAGCGCACCCCCTGCATGGTCCCGTGTATTGTAAGTGTGTTCCATTTTATTTCTTTTTCAGAGACTGTCAGTGCCTATTGCTTAATGTCATCCGAGGCCGCATGACAGCTAGGATGGCCGATCTATAGAAAGCAGAACTGAACTCTTAACTATGAACTTTAAACTTCATAAAATGTTATTTGTAAACGCATCTAATGTCTGGCGCAAGAGGGCGCCGCTAGCACGAACATTATCACGACCCCTCTACTCTGTTTGGGGAGAACATTAAGACTCCCACTTTGGATTCCGTCGTGGACGGACTACGTTTTTTTTCAATTCTTTCTTAATAAATGTAATTGTTTTTGTTATTTACGATGGTTTCTAGTTAGTTTATGTTGTGGATGTTTTACTCCAACCCCGCGCCCTATAAATATATATATAATGAAGTGGCATTCGTCCGGTTTCTAACCGAGCACTTTCTATTCCAAATCCAACCACTTGGCTACCACTATGCTACCTCGAGCTTTCACAGTTATATGGATCGATAGATGATTAAACCTTTTAATAATAGTGCCTTGAAATATTTTTACTTGACATGATGTTTGAAAATACATTATCATGACTGTCTACTCAGGAATAAAGGATTTTTGCATGACGTAACTTTGAAATTTATTTCAGAATTAATCCTGATCGGTTAGAAGGAAAAAAAATCGAGAGAAGAGCCAAAGCTGTTTCATTTCAAAGAAGAAAGTATTTTTAGGGAATTACATTACCATTTAAAATCTCGAATCAGAAAATAAGGGCAGATTCATTCGGACAGTCTTTCAGTTTGATTATGAAAAAAAAATTCATGAAGCAAATAAACTATTTTAGCAAATGTGATTTTTATTCCGCTTCGAAATAATCCCGTGTAGTGGACTACGGTATAATATGTTAAAAGAAAAGCGATTCTTTATGTGTTGATGAGTCATTTGAAAATTAGGTGGGGTATCCCTATTGGATTCGCCCAGCCTTATGTTAACCCATGGAGAAATTGTTTTCAAGGGTTGTGGACTGGCAATGAAAGAGCTTTTTTTAATTGCACTCTGTAATGGAGAAAGAAATTTTTAACTCAGATATATTTTTCATTCTTTAATGCCTAAACACTTCTCCTCATATTTAATCATTATAATCCCCCCCCCTCAAAAAAAATTGTTAAGAAGAATATACGGCGATTCCCATCCTATAATACAGTGAAAGTAAATTAGGTTTGTTTATTATCTCAATAAATTAGACTATGAACCGATAATCTGGTGTCAAATTTTGGAAGTAATGTATTTTAATAATTCAAATAAAACTTATATTTGGAAAAAAAGAAGAAATTACCTACATTTTTTGCTCCAGAGGTAAGAAAACAGATATTGTCTAT